>JAIUZE010068645.1:0-13797 GCA_022085475.1 Heliosperma pusillum | reverse complement strand
TCATGCAATGACCATGAACAATATCATGAAATCACGCATTCAAAGAACGACACAAGACGACCTTTCTCACGGTAAGTGAAACGCACTAGCATCGTGTACATGGCAAGTATGATTAATAGGCATCCACGGGATAAGCATTTCCCTGAACTCATACGCGATGCTTACATTTCGCCTATGTAGACTATTTTCCTCCTGGTAGCACGACGATAATAATACGGTCCTAGTCTAAACCTGGCCAGGATCTCGGAATATAACGTGTTCCGATTCGACATGCGATAACATTTCGCATCCAAGACTCGGTCTTACAATATATATGCCGAGTACCCCAAATTCGGTAGATCAAGTCACGAAAGAGGCGGAAAAGAGCTCAAGCCTCATAACAAGCGGTACGCTACATGCAAATAACACCACCTCGCAAGTACACAACATTTGACGGCCGGGTCGATCAACGCATAGCGTTCAAATCCCAACAACGTCATCGTATGCCCTCTAACACATGCATTTAAGCAGTAGGATACATCTCCGTTCCGACATTCCAGCCTTATGAACGGGAAGGTAGCCAAGGGAATTAGAGTACAAAGCACAAGACAAAATAGTGCTCAAACCGTATCATTTGTAAAAACCGACTCAAAGTGGGAAACTAACTAAAACAAGGGTTCACTTCAAACGGTCATAACTAGAGTTCTAGACATGCTATCACAGACATTCCAAGTCGAGGTCATAGCTTATCCTCTTATGGTTCCAACGATAGGTCACAAGCCCAAAACAAGCAAGTAACGAAGGAGATAAGATCATTTTACGAAAAGGGGTCAGTGTAGTGAAACTGCACAAGTCACGACCGTGACTTGTATTTCACGCCCGTGACATGTGTTACCAATTCACCCATGAGCCTTCAACAAAAATTCAATCCTATCATTTCCAATTCTCATAATTCATTTCTAATAACTATCAACAATGAATATTCATCATCAACAATCATCAAATAACAACAATCATCATCCATAACATGAATCCTAAGCTTTCTAATCGTATTCTAAATACGAATTCTAGCATATAAAGCATGTAAAACACGTAAATGATATCGAGTAACCCTTCACCGTTACCTTTTCGCGTCTTTAATCGATTCTAAACCTTCCTAGTCTCCACCTACATACAATTAGATAATAAAAGATGAATATCATTCACCTTGAGAAAGACGGATAATTTAAAAAGCGAGAAAGACGGTAATTTTATTACCAATACGGATAGAGGAAGCTAAGAGGGGAAGAATAAGACGAACTTACGTGAATTTAAGCAAAGAACGAATGAGCTACGATGATTTTAAGATCGGAAAGTTTATGGAGGCAAGGGTTTCTTTTTCTTAAGGAGGAAGTAAGCTTGAATGGTGTTTGTGTGAATGAGAAATAGGATAAGGAAGTATGAGTATGTATGAGGAAAAAGTCAACAAAAGTCAAACTCGCCTTAACACGGGATTCTCATGGAATCTCGCGGAAATTCCAAATACGAACTCGGAAATTCTAAATTCGACTCGGAACATAAAATTCTATATTAAAACTTAAATTTGCTGAAAAGTATCCGTAAAATATTTTCACTAGAAAAATAGGGTACATTTCCGGGTGTTACAATGGAGACCTAAGGTGACGGTAATTGAGGAATGTAAAGATCTATCTAACCTATCTTATCAATAGCTACTCGGAACCTTAATGGCTCGCGAGATTACTCTTGATGAGGATGAGGCAAACAATAGCAATAGTAAGAAAGTGGCTTTACAAGCTGAGTCTAGTGAAAAACAAGATTCGGATCTTGAAGATGAAACAGTGTTATTTGCTAGACGTTTTAAGGAAAAATTCTTTAATCAAAAACAAGGAAATTTTTTTATAATAACACTAACAAATCTTCTAAGAAGCTAATCGAGTCAAAAGGGTCTCTCTCAAGTCGTGGTTGCTTTAAGTGTGGGGACAATGATCATATGATTAAGGATTGCCCTACTTGGAAGAAAATCAAAGACAAAAATCAACGAGACAAAACCAAGAGGGAATTTAAGCCAGCAATCATGGCTTATTGTTGGGGAGATCTCGACACAAAAGACGACGAGTCAGAGGAAGAAGAAGTCGCCAATCTATGTCTGAGCAACGTCAGTCTTGACCTAATTTCTGACAGTGACAACGAGAGTGAATCTGACCTAATTTCTGACATGCGATACAAGCGAATGGAAAATTATATATTCGAAACATGAATATTTAAAGTCATTACGTAAATTTATACGATAAACGAACCATCGGAAATATTATAAATGAAAACATAAGAAAGAATTACATTGGAGTTGGCAGCGTGTGCCAGCCGGTCCCAGGGACCGGCTGCCAGCTACCCGGCTGGCACCAATGTCACACTTGAAAAACAATTGAAAATGCAGCGTGTCCTAGCCGGTCAAAGGGACCGGCTGCCGGCTACCCGGCTGGGACCAAAGTCACTTAAGAAAAATGAAGACATATGGGATGTGTCTCAGCCGGTCGGCTGACCGGCTGCCGGTCGGCCGGCTGAGACCTATATAATTCCAAAACTTTTACGTAACACAAATAATATACAACCGCTCCCCAGCCGGTCAGCTGACCGGCGGCCGGTCGGCCGGCTGGGGCATATTATGCACGAAATCATCAACTTCACTAAGGTTCATCATACAACAAACATCATCTAACATCACAAATCATCAATTCTCATTATCAACTATCAAATAACAACAACTATCATCAACAACACAATTCCTATGATTACTAATCCTATTCTAAATACGATTACTAACATAGAAAACACATTAAAACACGTAATGATATCGAGTAACCCTTCACCGTTACCTTTTTGCGTCTTCAATCCTCGTCGAGGTCCTCCTCTACTAAGTAGTAGTCTTTGTCGAGATCTTGAAAGTCACCACCTACAATTAGACAATAAAATATGAATATAATTCATCTTTGAAGAAAAAGGAGTAAGTGGAAATGAGGGAGTTAGGGTTTTGAGGGAGTATAAGGTAGTAAGTGGAAAAATATTGGAAAAAGCCCATAAGCGTCTTAAGACGTAACTCACTCGGAATTTCGGGTAAAGTCCGAAAACGAACTCGGATTTTCTAAATTAGACACGGGAAATTAAATTCTAGACTAAAAATAAATTTCGCTGAAAAGTATCTGTATAATATTTTTAACATAAAAATAGGGTACTTTTGCGGGTGTTACACTAACCACAAAGGACCCAACTTAGCGTGGGTACCTAAAAGCTGTATTTGATTTTCTTGCAGATAATAGTGAAATAAAATAATCAATGGTATCTGGACAGTGGTTGTTAGAGACACATGACCGAAAATAAGAATCTTTTTCTTTCTTTAGAGCCCTTCAACGATGGCAAAGTGACTTTGGAGACAACAAGAAGGGCAACAGAATCGGTGTAGGTAAGATTGGTATATCTTCTTCACATGCTATTAATAACGTCTATTTGGTAGATGGTTTTAAACATAACTTGCTAAATGTCTCTCAATTATGTGACAAAGGCAATAAAGTCTTTTTTCATTCAAATGTTTGTCGCATCATAATTAAAGGTACAAGTAATGTTATTCTAGAAGGTCTACGTAAAAGGAACGTGTATATGATTGATTTAAACAAAGTCACTACAAGTTCCTTTACGTGCATGAAAGTTACTGTAGATGATCCATGCTTGTGGCACAAGAGTTTTGCACACATTAGTCCAACAACTTTAAAGAAACTCAAATTGTGGGAATTAGTTGAGGGTTTACCCTCAATCAAATTCGAACAAGAAAACATGTGGGACTCATGTGCCCGATGTAAACAAGTTAGATCTTCATTCAAACCAAAACGAGTAGTTAGTACAAAATGTCCATTTGAGTTGGTACACATGGACTTGTGTGGACCTATGAAAGTCAGAAGCCGTGGTGGTTCAAGGTACGTCTTCGTCCTAGTCGATGACTACTCTAGGTATGTATGGCCGCCTATCTTTCTATTTACTAAAGATGAAACTTTCGATGAGTTTGTAGTATTAATGAAGCTTGCCCAAAACAAGTATGATAAGAATTTACTTTCCATTCGTACGGATCATGGCACCGAATTTGATAATCAAGCTTTTATAGAATATTGTAGGGAGAATGATGTAGGACATAACATTTCTGCGCCACAAACCCCACAATAAAACAGTGTTGTTGAACGTATGTATAGAACATTAGAGGACATGGCTTGCACTATGCTTTTGTGTTGTGGCCTTCCTAAGAACTGTTGGGCCGAAGCCATTAGTAATACATGATATGTGCACAATAGAGCTATGATTATACCAATTCTCAAAAATACTCACTATGAACTTTTAAGAGGGAGAAAACCCAATATAGCTCATCTTCGTTGCTTCGGTGGTAAATGTTTTGTCCATAATAATGGAAAAAGTAATTTAAGCAAATTTGATCCACGAAGTGACGAAGCTGTGTTTGTTGGTTACTCTAATCATAGTAAAGCCTTTAAAGTTTTTAACAAAAGAACTTTGTGCATAGAAGAAAGTTTTCATGTTGTATTTGATGAAAATAATGTGCCTGACCAAGTTGAACAGAATGAAGAAGAAGACATGAATGATCCTAACTTTCGTCTTTCAAGGGATGATCTACCGCAAATGATCTTGAAAAGAGAAATGAGACAATTGTTGATTATACGAATGTCTCTTCTCAAAACAATGTTAAGGAAACCAAAATTATAACTGATGATGCTATAACTTTGGACCCATGTCAAGATATTGTACCTAAAGTTGTACCAACTTTAGCTATAACCCCGGAGTCGAGCTCAGGGGGAACCAATCTTGACTCTGAATCATTTGAGGAAAGTGAGAGTTCATCAGATGATGATGAGCCTAGGAACTCTAAGAAATGGAAATATAAGAGTTCTTATCCTGTGGGTAGTATCCTAGGAAGTTTGAATAAGGGAGTTCAAACAAGACGAACATTAAATAAATTATTTTCATTATATTCTTTACTTTCTACCATAGAGCCTACCAACATCAAAGAAGAACTTGCTGAATCCGACTGGAACGTGGCAATGTAAGAGGAGCTTCAACAGCTCGAACCTAATAAAGTTTGGCATCTAGTGCCACATCCTAACAATCGAGCTGTAATTGGTAATCGATGGGTATTCAGAAATAAATTGGACGACTCAGGAGTTATAGTTCGTAATAAAGCTCGATTGGTCGTTCAAGGATATAATCAACATTAAGGGATTGATTATGACGATACCTTTGTACTTGTAGCAAGACTTGAAGCTATCCGTCTGCTTATCGCCTTTGCAACTCATAAAGGAATGAAATTGTACCAAATGGACGTTAAGACTGCTTTTCTTAACAGATATTCGGAAGAATAGGTTTTTGTGGAACAACCTCCCGGATTTTTGAATAGCAAATTTCAAAACCATGTGCGATAAAACTTTATATGGTTTGAAACAAGCGCCTAGGGCATGGTACGACAGATTGTCCAAATTTTTATTACAAAACAATTTTAAAAGAGGATCTCTCGACAAAACCCTATTTCTAAAATATGAGGGTTCTGATTTACTTGTTGCTCAAATTTATGTAGACGATATTATTTTTGGTTCTACTAACAATAAACTGTGCAAGTACTTTTCAGATCTAATGACCTCAGAATTTGAAATGAGCATGATGGGAGAATTGAAATTCTTCCTAGGATTGCAAATTCAAAAAACTAAGCAAGGTATAAAGATTCACCAACAGAAATATGTCAAGGAGCTGATCAGGAAATTCGGTATGGAAAACGCTCATCCAATGGACACACCTATGGTAACTGATAAAAAGTTGACCTTAGACGAAAATGGTAAGTGTGTCGATGAAACTACATATCGAGGTATAATTGGTTCTTTATTATATTTGACTGCAAGTAGACCTGACATTATATTTAGCATATGTGTCTGTGCTCGGTTTCAATCATGTCCTAAAGAGTCACATATGATTGCAGTTAAACGTATTTTGAGATATTTAATTGGAACATCTAATTTATACTTGTGGTATCCACTTGAGTGTAATTTCGATCTAGTAGGATATTCAGATGCAGATTATGCAGGAAGTTCTTTAGATAGAAAACGTACCTCTGGATTCGCTACGTTTGTTGGACCATGCATAATAACTTGGGACTCAAAGAAGCAAAATTCAGTTGCGTTATCTACTGCTGAAGCCGAATATATAGTTGCAGGAGTGGTATGTTCTCAATTACTTTGGTTAAAGCAACAACTATGTGATTATGGTATAAATTTTGATTGTATGCCTATATTTTTTTGATAATACGAGTGCTATTATTATTTCTAAAAATCCAGCTCAGCATTCTCGTACTAAACCTATAGACATTAGACATCATTTCTTACGTGACCATGTAGAAAAGGGCTACATTAAACTAGAATTTTGTACTACTGAAAATCAATGGGCTGACATTTTAACAAAGGCATTAGCGAGAAGACGTTTTGATATTTTGCAGTTGGAAATTGGTTTAATCAGTAGAAATTAATTTCGTCATATTTATTTTACGAACCTATATGACTGGTAAGAATAAGACAAGATTGTATGACTGTGTCCGTGTATTCCATTGCTAGTATATTTGTGCTTAATATTATATATTTTACGTGATTATCTTGCATATTAAGTATTTTATGAATATTGAATTATGGACCACATATTTGCCAAAAATCTATCTTATTCACTTTCACTGAATTGATCAAAATTCCCCATGTTGACCGAAATTCCCAACAATATTATCTTAGCATATCTTTTATTTACCTAATCTTATCCTTACCATATATTTCCTATATTTACCCTAGATTCCTTTTACTATCCTACCTAAATTAAAAACCCAAAAAAAAAGGAAAAGAGGGCTATATAGCCGGCACCTACACGTGCTACTAGACCTGGCAAATGGGTCAAACGAGTCGGGTTTGGGTCGGGTCAGTTTGGGTCAGGTAATATCGGGTTAGCTCAACCTTTCGGGTCGGGTCGGGTCACTTTCGGGTTTGGGTCACTTTCAGGTTTGGGTCACTTCGGGTTCGGGCCATTTCGGATATGGGTCATTTTGGGTCAGGTTATTTTAGATTCATATCCGATTTATTTAGGCCATTTTCAGGTCAAAATGATCAAGTTAGTTTTCAAGTCAAGCCCGACGTCGAGCCATACTCGCACGGGCCAACTTCGACCAAGCCGAGCTTTAGCTACACGTGGGCTGTCTCGTCTCATTTTCAGTTTATCACCCCTAATCACAATAAATTGGGTCATTTAGGATCATTTCAAATCGGGTCGTCTGTGGGTCGGTGGTTTTGGGTCGGGTTATTTTGGGTCGGGTCTATTTAGGGTCACTCAAGGTTCGGGTCGGGTCTGGGTCGGGTCGGGTCAATTCGGGTTTCGGGTCATCCTCGGGTCAGGCAATTCCAGGTCGCTTTCGGGTCTCGGGTCAGCCTTATCGGGTCGGGTCAGTTTTGCCAGGTCTACGTGCTACCCTACAAAACCCAAACCCAAGCCCAAACACTACGCTTCATAATTACCTATCACTAACATCATCAACACACATCACAAACTCCACCTCCCTTCTTCTACACGAAAAAATAAATAAAATAAAACCAAGGTATCATCAATGGCTTCCACACGGTCAACTACCAAAAACACCAATACCCCAAGCTCCAAAACTCAAAGACCTCGCATGTCTACCAATCCTTCTCCACAACCCAACCAAAAATCACCCAATTTGACCCAAACCGAGTCGGGTTCGGTGCTTGAAGGTACAAAAAGGCGTCGGTTAAATAAGGGGAAGAATAGGGTACAAGATGATGCTAGTAAGGACAAAGAAAACACGTAAATTGAGGGAACTAAACGTCCTCTGTTTAGCGAATTTATCCCTCAAGAAACGGCATCCAGACTTGACAAACTTTGATTAACAAAGGAAGAACGAAAATTGGTATTCATGGTGGTCGTAGTTTCCCGAAGGTATGGTGTGAAAAATATCAAGCTTTGACATTCTTCAACGATTTCTTGAATTTTCAAGAATGGAAGCAAGTGTCAAGGTTTTCGAGTCCTATCTATCCCATCGAGGTAATTCAATTTTACGCTTCGGTTTCTTTGAAATCTGGAGCTTTGCATGCCGTGGTGAATGGCCGAGCAGTTTCGGTTTTCATTGACGACTTTTGTACTCTTTTTTTGGTTTTCTGATGATGGAGTCAAAATAGACCCAAGTACGTCGTGGGACCAGCTGTCGGATACGGCTAAACTGGATGTTAAGCGTTACTTTGATGATCAGGCTACCTTTTCGAGTTGTGTATTGGCGGGGAATTTATCCCCAAAATTGAAATTTCTTTTAAATTTTTTGTGGAATACGGTGGTTTAGCGTCGGTGTGAACGGGATAAAATTGCTTGTTATGAGATGATGGTGGTTAAGAATTGGTTAGAAGGTAACCGTGTCAACCTTGCCTTTCTCGTTTTCTCTCGAATTTCTCAAACTAGGTTTTTGGTAACCGAAGATAAAGTCTATACGACCTTAGACTTACCCTATGGCATGTGGGTGTCTCGGGTTCTTGAGGCTAAGGGGGTTGTTGATCCGACTAGTTATGGCGTTAATTTGAAGGATGATATGAATGATTCTTACTTGAAATTTATGAAAATGGAGGCATTGGGTCCGCAATTGACTTTTCAATCAAAAGGTGGTTTGGTTGATGTTAAACCAAATGTTGTTGATTTTTCGGGTATTGAATCAAAATTGGATCTGTTTATGGGGAAGGTTATGGAGCGCCTTGATGCATAAGACAAGAAAATCGATGCGGTTGTTGACAAGGTGGTCAAAACCGTGGCTTTGGGGAGTTCTAGCTCAACCCGTGACCATGGTGGGTCGGGTGTGAGTAATGAGTTGCGAGGTTGGATGACGGGAGTCGATGGTTGCCTTGCTAAAATTGAGAGGAATGTTTTCGATATTCGACATGAGTTATTTAGGCAACGGGATCAGATGCAATTCTTGGTTAGCCAAGGAGGTGCTTTGGTGAAGAGTGGTGCGGAAATGCGATATAGAATGCACACCATTTATGATGCGACGGAGGCTCTATCCATGAAGGTTCGGAACTTTGATTCATGCCTCACCGCACAAGCTAATCATGTGAAGGAGTGCTACGATCGCCTTAACACCCTTGAGTACCGTACCCGACCCGACTATATCGACCCCAATATCATTTGCCAACCCGATTTGCCTTGATTTTTTGCTCGTCTTACCTTGTGTGTTCTTAAACTACTTATCCTATTGTCCATTCGGCCAATTTTGGCTTACACTTTATTCGTCCCATTGGCAACTAACACTTTTAATTTTGGTTTGTAATTTAATTTACATTTCGTACTTGATTTTGCTTGCTATGAATCGTTTAGTATTGCGTATTTTGCATATCTATTTCTTGCCTTGGAGTATCTTATTCTCGTCATTTTATATCCTTATTCTTGTCTTTTCAATGATGTTAAGAGGGGGAAGAAATAATATGATTTGAGTCTTTGCTTAAGCTTGCTCCTTGTCAAGACTCGTTATCTCTTAAAGTCTTTCAAGTTATAACTTTGGCTAAGCTGTTATGCCCTTGCGATCAAAGTTACTATAACTTTGGTAGTATTTTGTTGAGCGGGAAACATGCTTAGTCACAACAATAAGAGAAATCATAAGAGACATGTCATCATCAAAAAGGGGGAATTTGTTGAACCTATTTTATAGTTTTGATAATGACATTTGTTTACTTGATAATGTGCTTTACTTGATATATCATATGCATGTAATTGTGTGCTCTAGTCTTATCATAGCTAACAACAATTACAAGAAAGAAGATCAAAGTTATCGGAACTTAAGGCATAACATGGAAGCATTCTATGAGACAAAGTTATAAGAGCTTGAGGTATAACTTTGAAGTTTGTATGCAAATTTATAGCTACCTTGGTTATAACATTGAAGAAACAAATCAAGCAAGAACTACTTCAAATAACACAAGACTCAAGATGGAGGGTCTTTGTGATAAAGATGAAGCGATGATCCGTATACTGAAGATCTTTGTGATGATTAGATAGTATAGGTCCTTATTCGGTAACTGTTCCGTTAGAGTGATTTTAAGTTTGTACTTTCTTATATTGTACTTTCTTATTAACGTAAGATAGTATAGAATATTTAGCGATACTCACCTTGAATCATAATCATAGTTGATTATACGATTGAGTTGATAATTTATTTAATCCGGAGAAATGTACTAAAGATTATTAATCGAGAAGAGTGGACGTAGGTTTCAACTTGTGAAACTGAACCACTTCAAAAATCACGAGTGTGTTGGAGTATGTGTCCTCAACAATAGTGCGATTACAAAATTAAATCTCAATAATAAGAATACAAAGGGATGAAAGATATTATAGTCAACTTGTCAACATTAATCGGTAACGATTGGCTTGCTAGAGTTTGACGTTAGTGTCGTATGACGGTGGTTATCAGTTGATCCCTTAAGGTCACACCTATAGGACCATTCGCTTATTTGTAAAGTTAATTAATTGTATATCGATAAAGATTAATTAAATCCTTAAATTGAACAAATTTTATTTGTGAGTGAAATTTTATGTCTTATTGTAATGAAATTAAATAAGACGCAATTTTGTAATTAAAATGTTAAGTACTAAAATTGATTATTGTTTATGAAACAATTTGCGATTAGAATAATTAGTTGATTATAATTACAAAAGGTTGTAGATTATACTAACTGGACTTAATGTGACCCATTTTATATGTATGTAATTATGAATTACTATATATTTTGTTACATAATGTGAAATGATATTTAAATTGTTAAATATACATTTATCTATTCAAATGGCATGTGACATGGTACATGACATACAACATTACATGTGACAAAATTACAAAGATAAAATGGAGTCTATTTTAAGTGGGTCTACCGGTTTTATGGGTGTGTTTTAGGTAGTTATGATTATTATTTTAATTGTTAAAAACACAATCACAATGCATAGATACCTAGACCTTGGCCTAGCATTTTGATAAGAACAAAAGTTAAGCATGCTTGGGGCTCCCCAAGGCAGGTGTGTGCCGGCCTCACCCAACCCAAAACCCCATGAGAATAAGTTCTCATTTTTCCAAAAAAAATCATTCTAATGAAAATCTCTTATTATCTCACTACAATATCTCCCATAAAAGTGTTTTATGAAATACTTTGTTTAAAATCTAAAATCTTAATATACATTACTATTGTAGTAATATTATTAGGATTAGATTTTTATTTTAAGGTTACTAATAATATTTCTAGTAAAATTATTATTGGTATTAAGGGATTGTCTTGGTTGCAATCAAGAGGAGTGTTTCTACTATAGAAACTAAGAGTTCATCTTCAACATATAAGCTCAAGAACAAGGTTTGGAAGGTGGACTGTAAACTACTAAGGCTTGTGAGTTTAGGGGATGCCTTACTATGGTTACTAAAACTGAAAGCAAAAACAAGTAGAAATGGAGGCTGTTTTAGAGAGAGTGGCTTGTATCAACTGAAAACTCAAGGATATGACTTAGAGCACTTCCCCTACAGCATGGCACAAGAGAAAGGACTAAAAGACTGGGTTTGAGACAGGTTTAGAGTATTACAGCAATGCACAAACACCCTAGACTTAGACTCAACAGCAAGCAAGCTAGTCACAGCAAAGCACAGACTTAATCTTGACTCACAAAGCAAGACTCTGATCAGACACCTTGAAGATGTATCAGGCTTGACTCAAACTACAGCACTTAGCACAAGTTTGAAATATTTGAGAGATTTCTCAAGTTTAATTCATTCATAAATTATGCTTAAAACAATACATAAGACCCTCCTTATATAGGGAGGCTGATACAATGTGATCCTTTGGATGTAAAGTCCATCTAAGGGTCAGCTTTGGGCTTGAACTACTACAACAGATAAATAATTAAGGGCCTCACAAGAGGATGAGTTTAACAACTAGCTAGTACAGACACAAATACACAAAACAGACTGATGCAAAAAGCAATAAAGCAGTTTTTGGATTTTTCCTTAAATGGGAAACTGTTGTTCTTGCTGTCTTGCTGCTTTGGTCTGGGTGTTTTGCTGCTCCTTGGGACTCTTCAACTCTTATTTGAACTTAGATAAACCTGCCTTGGATGAGGACAAGTTGACTTAAACAAAAAGAACCCACAGCTGGACTTGTACTTTCCCTGCTATAAGGTTTATTGGACTCTGGTTTGGACTGCTTGTAACTTGAGATTTTGCTAGACTTCTAAGGGGACTCTCCTGGACAAACTTGTTGATTAATGAGTCGGCTTGATGGTAGGCCATGGTAGGGGTGGCTGGGATGCTCTGGTGTACCTCCTTGGTGCTTGGTTTGCTAACTGGTCTGCTGGGCTCTGACAGGCATTGTTCCTGGCTTGTGTGTGGTTTGTGGACCGATTTGGACCTTGGCATGACTTGGTGATCCCTGGAATGTCTTCTCCATTGTCTTGGCTTGGTTTGTCTTGAAGTTGGCTTGACATGGCCTGATGTTTGGACCTTGTGGTTTGAGCTTCAATCTGAGGGGGTCTTGTGGTCAGGCTTGTCTGGCTTGTGGCTTGATCATCAAGGCCCCTTGGGTGAGCTCCTGCTGCAGCCTCCCCAGGTTGAAAAAGGGCTTGACCTCAAGCATATGCCTTCCTCTCCAAAGAATCTTCATTGAAGGGACTAAGGTCTCCAACATTAAATGTCCCATGAACTGCATATTCTCCTGGTAGATCAATTCTGTAGGCATTGGGACCTATCTTTTCTATGACTTGAAAAGGACCATCTGCTCTTGGCTCTAGCTTGTTCTTTCTTTTGGAGGGGAATCTTTCTTTCCTTAGGTTGATCCATACTAAGTGTGACAACCCTCGCGAATGCGGAAATAAAACATAACAAGCATGTGATTTATATAGCGGAAAATACGATGTTTTTGAAACTTTTTACATGCAAGATAGAAATACGAGGAATGTCAAATAATTACAAACAAAATAAAATATACCACAAAGAGACGATGTCTCTCAAAATGTTATCAATATCAAAGTGATTAGCAAACTAGCTAATAAACGTCTAGAGGTGTTTCATCCAGGGACAACGCGCGTTAGCTCACACCCGAACCCAAAATACCACAAGCAAAAAGACATCCAATCAAGCAACCTGTTCATCCATGAAAAACATGAACGCCACAGTCAGTGGGAAGTAACTCCGGGTTCTCCCAGCCATATCACATTAAACGTACATAGAAGGAAATACAAAAGTAGAAGCATGCATATATAGATATACATGTGAAATACGAAAAGGATAGATAGGCAATTCAATATATAATGATAGGAACATATGGAATACAAATCCGAATCCATCATGTTATACAAAGTCTCGAGGAAGACACTCTTAGGCAACCGAATACGCTCACTAGGGCTTGCATCTCACCGTTAGCGGTAAAAGTTTGATAAGATTGAGACTCGACAAACAAACCATGCCAAGTCATGCGATGATCACAATAAATCCATCA
Organism: Heliosperma pusillum; assembly: GCA_022085475.1. Taxonomy (NCBI): domain Eukaryota; kingdom Viridiplantae; phylum Streptophyta; class Magnoliopsida; order Caryophyllales; family Caryophyllaceae; genus Heliosperma; species Heliosperma pusillum. The sequence continues at coordinate 226 of JAIUZE010068645.1, read as the reverse complement.
TATTATCATCCATTCACGAACCAATACATTGACGATGCTAAGTCATGCAATGATCATGAATACAATAATGAAATCACGCATTCAAAGACAACGACACAAAGACGACATCTCTCACGGTAAAAGAAACGCACTAGCACCGTGTACATGGCAAGTATGATTAAAAGGCATCCACGGGATAAAGCATTTGCCTGAACGCATACACGATGCTACATTTCGTATATGTAGA
>JAIUZE010068644.1:0-24529 GCA_022085475.1 Heliosperma pusillum | reverse complement strand
TATTATACATAAAAATTATACAAGACGGGAGACATATCTCCCGTATAAATACGGAAATAAAAAGAGTATATAATAATATACAATCTAAGAACCGACTATAGGTTCAAGGTAAATACTTCGCTCGCTAGCTCGTCAATGTACCCCAAATATGCATCACCACCTGTTCGACCGCATTAAATATAAACACGGAAGCCACAGTCAGTGGGGAGTAACTCCGAGTTCTCCCAGCCACGAAATGTCGAGTTTAATAAAACATGAATAACATAAAAGAGATGTATATGAGAAATACAAAACCTTAACATATACGATATGCTTTTCATGTTATGAAACAAATAACTAACATATAACCTAGCATATGAAGGATAAGCTACTCATGCAAGCTATCATGTGAATCGGTTAACAACCTATACCACGGGGTAGGGAAGATAGTATTTCAGCTCAGAGGTTACATTTAAAACATGGCCTGGATACAACTCAACCCTAATCATACAAACTATCATGTGAATCAGTTAACAACCGGTAATCTAAACTCTATCAACCTTAGCCGGCTTGCATCTCACCTTCTAAGATTCATAGAATCATCAAACATGAAAGACCAATACGTCTAGAAACAGGCATAAGTTCTTAGTCAATAGTCGACTTCTGTAACTCGAGTCTATACCACAAGGTAGGAAAACATCCTAGTACTAGACTGATCAGACCTAGCGACAACAGCTAACCCATTCCCTGTCTCATGACCAACAGTACATGAGAATCTCTACTAGGCGACCCCCTAAGCAGAGTTGGCTAGTACTTAAGCTGGCTCCATTCCCAAAGTGGAAGCAATTAGGCAGCCATGCCCCAGCTTGGAGATAAACCCCCCAAGCCGGTAACACAAAAGCTATTAACCATGAACTATATACTCGTTAAAGATAGTAAGGCCTATCTATGACATGGTCCAAGGTACTCATTTAGAATTAGAATGGTCAAGACGCCATATACTCATAATTCTCTATGGGTACTTAGTCAACACGACATATATCATACAATTAAACAGTCACGGGAAAAAACTTCCTATCATGTGACTAATTGCATATAAATCATATTCAAATATCATATCGCCTCATATCTACTAAGGCTCATTCATTCTTTTATTAAATAAAACCTTACTTGAAGACAAATCCCCGACCCGAGTCCCGCGACGGGTCATCAGTCAAAACGGGGCTGACTAGATCTTAGTTTGACCAAACACGTTTGGTCAAACCGGCTAGAAACATAGTCTTAGCCATTTAGGCTTGAACATAAGAATATCACATTCATTTCATGCTATTTCATTTTAATTTCTAACATATGAATTATTAATTCTTACTAAACCCGCTTGACTTAAAGGATATCAAATTAAACTACCATCTCATATTATAATTTCTAACATGTGAGAAATAATAATATTATGAAAACCGTTTAATTAAATAATTTACTTATTAAAATTTCCCACTTGCTAAATATTACAAAACTTAATATAATAATAATGATAAACTCAAAAACCGTCACAAGTCCAAATGAGGCTCACGGTTTGGTTTGGGCCGAAATTGAACCGGGTCTGAACCGGGCCCACGGCTGGTTTGGGCCGGTTTTGGTCAACTAATTCTAAAATCGTTTCTTAATATTTCCCGCATGCTTATTATATTTAAAACCCGTCAAAACAACAACAAAACAATCAAGTATCGACACAAGCCCAACGGGCCAAATCACGGCCAACCTAGACCGGACCTGGACCGGGCCTAAACCGGCCTGAACCGACCTGAACCGGCCTGGTTTGGGTCGGTTTTCCAGCCATCTTACACGGCCACCACCAACAAACAACCCCAAATTGTTTCTAACATGTTTTAATTAACAACCATCCATTTTTAACAACCAATTCAACAATCATTCATACTAAAATTATGATTATAAATAAATCATCCAACATGTCAAGAACACTAAATATGTTAAAATCTCATAAAACTTAATAATAATAACAACCTATCATGTTACTACTTAAAAACCGTAAATAACAATAACATAACAAAAACAATAAAAACATATGTGACATTAATTCGTCGAGTAACTCGGAATCGTTACCTTAGCTAGCACAAAATCAAGTAGCACCAAAATAAGAACTAAAAACCCGTCTACTAATCTTCTTCTAAAATATACGAGTCACCAAACTCATCTTCATAATCTTCTCCTATAAGAAATGACAAAAATAACATTATTAGAATTAAAACTTGATTTCAACAATTAAAGTGTTGAAAACGATTTTGTCGGAATTGAAAATAAAACGTACATGGAGATGAAGAGCGGAGAGGAGACTCTAGAAATATAAGTTAGGACGGATTTGACCAAGTAACGAAGGGTTTGTGACGATTTTGCTCAAGAACGATCAAGAACGATCAAGAACACGAAGAACGATTATGATTATATTAAAGAAGGTATTAATTAGATATTAAGTTGATTTAATGTAAAATGAAAAGATAAGTAGTGAGTAAGAAGAGGATTGGACCGTGTAAATATAGAGGATTACGGGAGTCGGGTTTTGAACTTGTTGTTACGGGATTGACTCGGGTTTTATAAATATAATATGGTAATTATTTAGATCTTATTAGATATTATTAGATATTATATTTGTTTAATCAAATATCTAGATATTATTTAGATATTATGTTATCTTAATCAAAAGAAAGAAAATATCCAATCCTAAGAGAAGAGGAGGAAAGAGGCGTGTGAAGTAGGAGGAAATCTGGTCTGTTTTTAAGCGATTTATTTTAAATTGACAGATCGATAAAGTTACAAATATCTTAGATATTTGTATTAGTTTAATCAAAGAAATCAAAAGATCTAAAATGAGTGGAAAGAGGTGATTTGGGCGTGTGACTCATGCAGGAGTCGGGTTTCGGGTTTGTTTCGGGACTTAAGTTGACTCGGGAATAGTTAAATGACGTTCGGGGTTAAACCGTAAAACCTACTCTTTAATTCCGAATAAATTCAAAATAATTATATTAAATTATCATAAACCATAATAAATTAAAATAAAATAAATTTATTATTTTTCAAATATAATTTTGGTCTTTCAAATTACGGGTTGTTACAGCAAAGTTGGACCCGTCATTCTTCAGTCTCGTGGAATGATTCCTGTGGTCCATGAAAGTTTTAAGCCAGAACTCGCGTGCAAGTGTGGCACTTGGCATAGGGACATCATTATGACCAGCCATTTCTTATAGTAGTATTATCAATATAAGACGAATTCTACACTGCGAAAAAGAAGAAAAACATAATAATAAGCATACTCATCGATATGAATTAAGTCTAGTGCAAAAACTTGTTTAATGCAACGACTCAAGCATTTATACAATTGACCTCCCTCAAGAATTATATAAATGATCCCAAGACTCAATTATCTGTAAATTGATAAGCCAACCTCTTGGCTAATTCTACCTTTAGAATTCTTGGTCGATAAAATTTTATCCATTGTCCATCATAATCACGAGAAACTCTTCGAATTATAATGTTGAGGTAAAATAAGTCAACACATACTACTTACCCAACGTAGAAGGGGTCATATGGAGAGTAAGGTCCTATATGCCTACCGACGAAAAAGGGATTCATAGTAGTTTGGCCTATAAAGACTAGTCTCAATTTTAGGTTTTAGAGGAAGATCCCATTAACTTTATTTTAATTCATTTTAAGTGAACGAATATCTAGCATGCGAGAGTGAATAAACTAAGATGCGATGACGGCTTTAATTCGTGTGACATCTTTATGTCCATGATAACTAAATCCAAACTATATGAGTCAATTTTCATGCATTTTTAGTAGTAAGTGGTTTGGTTTAGGCGGAATATGATGCACTAACTATCATGTGAAAAAATGAAACAAGAACGAAAAATACGAAAAATTACAAAGTCCTAGTGTGGCCTATCTACCAAAATGAACAAAATACTGGTCTACTTTCTTAACATTTTATATTTAATTACGAATTAACATTTAATTCGTTTAAGCTTACATTATTTAATCGTATTAAATAATTACATTATATACATCAACAAGATATAACAGTTTATATTCAATTACGAATTAACATTTAATTCGTCTCAGCTAGTATTATTTAATCGTATTAAATAATTGTATCATCATTACATTGACTAACCTTTTAGTCATGTAAGGCATCAATATGATTATATTATTCATATAATCATATCTCTCAAACACATCCTTTAGGTGTGACTTTTAGGGACAAGTTGATCACCGCCATTAAAATGACGATAATGTCAAACTTCTAGCAAGCCAACCGTTATCAATAAACGTTACTCAAATGATAGGAATACTAAGTATACCCTGTGAACCTGTTAGAGATTTATACACGTTATCACACTAACTGTGGAGGACACTAGCTCCAACAGTTAGATGGGTGATGGAGGTGACATCCCTTGGTGTTATCAAACACTAGAGGTTTAGGGGTTTCACGTCTCCCCACCTATATGAGAGACAAGGATCGTCCCGGTACGCTGCGCAACCAAAGATGAAATGATCCAAAAAGATAAACGAGAGAGAGTGGTCGAGTTCTTATTTCTTGGATTTTCTATTTCTCTTTTTTTTTAATTGGATTTTGATATTGCTATAAGGTTCCCGTCCATAGTATGCGGTCGGGACCAACAATAGAGGTATCCCCACCGTAAGGTCATTGAGTGGATCCTTTGATTGGGCCCACTAGAACCTAATGCTATGTAGGCAACTAACATATATACAACCTAATGCACATGCTCGAACCATCTAAATGACATATAAAGTAGTGCAACCTCCTAACAACACATTGTGGGAAATATCGGTATATTTCATACAGGAAATTTAAGGATTATAACGAAATTATAATATATGAAATACGAGTCATAAACGAAATGCATAAAGATTAGAATTAACCTTCGGTTCTAGCAATATGGCCTAAGAACAAATATCAAGATGATATTCTCCTAATTGTTGCACCCAAGATGCTTTGAGAAATGCCTTTGCTTGTGCTAGAATGAACACCAAAAATGACTGCTAATTTTTGTGAAAGTAATTGTGATTATGAGAAAGTAGAGAAGAAGAGTTTATATAAACCTCTTCTCCTCTCCTATTTGGACCGTCCAACTAGTAGTAGAGTAGAGGGAGGAGTCTTCCCTCTTTTTTCTTCTACTTGTTTTAGGTAGTCGAGTCAAGATAAGAGTCTTCCCTCTTTTATTTATTTAATGTATAATATGTGTATGTATTATTATTGTCATTTGTCACATATTAATAAGTCCATACAACATTTTGTAGTCGATTTATTAATACCGGTCTGACATCATTTATTATGACAATATCGTATAATATATACGTCAATTATAAATATCGTATATTTATAATTTGCTAATTAATTATAACAGTTTATATTTAATTACGAATTAACATTTAATTCGTTTAAGCTTACATTATTTAATCGTATTAAATAATTACATTATATACATTAATTAGATATAACAGTTTATATTCAATTACGACATTTAATTCGTCTCAGCTAGTATTATTTAATCGTATTAAATAATCGTATTAAATAATCGTATCATCATTACATTGACTAACCTTTTAGTCATATACATCGACTAACCTTTTAGTCATATAAGGCATCAATATGATTATATTATTCATATAATCATATCTCTCAAACACATCCTTTAGGTGTGTCTTTTAGGGACCAGTTGATCACCGCCATTAAAATGACAATACCGTCAAACTTCTAGCAAGCCAACCGTTATCGATAAACGTTAATCAACTGATAAGAATACTAAGTATACCCTGTGAACATGTAAGAGTATTATATACGTTATCACACTAACTGTGGAGGACACTAGCTCCAACAATCTCCCACTTGTCCTTACAAGTGTATGTGCAATAACCGATTCTCATATCCAAAATTTTCCCACTCAATGTAAAAAAATTTGCAAAGTCCGTATTCACAAAGGTCGTATTTTACAAGTGATCTATATCAAGAGTGGTTTTCCCGACTAGAGAGTAACCTAACTGAAAAACGAATCATTATTCGAGCATGGCCATGCATTTCAGTTACAACTCCTCGAGTGGCCCTGAGAAATAACAAAACCTGATAAAGGTTGGATATTTTCTTCAACTCAAATCCTGCAGATCCAAGCACAGTATGAAATGACCCAGTAAAAATCTACTTAGCCTCCTGTTACGGTCGACCATGAGAAAGAAACCAAAGTCACCCAAAAACTGCCTTAATCTCAAGAGACAGTCGATAGTCAAAAGAATCGACTCTAGGAACACTATGGGCGTCCTATCCACGACCTGACACAGAATGTTCTTACACATTTAGGACTCCATAACGTTGTCATGATGTCCTACGAGGTATCTTTATAACTCGTATTTGTGATCGACCAGTCAACCGTTTGACTTATGGCTCTTTGAACCCACCATCAATCAACTTCACAATATAATTGCCAGAGTTATCAACTCATGTAGGCGATTACGGACCAAAACAAATATAATGTAATTCAGTTCACTTTGTGGCTTTCAATGTTGTCGTACAATCCACATGAAAAACAAAATATGAAACAATACGATGATGTTATGAATAATATATGAAAAAGAGACATTTATTTAATCCATATAAACAGCTACTAGAACTCAGGAACAAATTCCCGTGGATGTGCCCTTCATGCTTATCATATTTTAACGGTTTAGTGAGTAGGTCCGCGATGTTGTTATCCGAAGAAATCTTGTCTATCACTATCTCCTTTTGCTCCACGTAATCTGGGATCATGTGAGCCTTCCGAAGTACATGTCTAGACTTGTTGCTAGACTTAGGCTCCTTAGCTTGAAAGATGGCACCTCTATTATCACAATAGATGGTGATTGGGTCATTCGAACTAGGAACTACAGTTATTACTTGTAAGAACTGACGCATCCATATAGCTTCCTTTGCAGCTTCCGAAGCGGCATAGTACTCAGACTCAGTTTTTGAATCTGCTATAACACTTTGTTTGGAACTTTTCCAATAGACCGCAGCGCCATTAAGAGTAAAGACGAATCCAGACTGAGATTTCGAGTCATCTCGATCAGTTTGGAACCTAGCATCCGCGTAACCAATTGCGCATAGATCAGTATCTCCTCCACAAGTCAATACCCAACCCTTAGTCCTTCGTAAGTACTTAAGGATATTTTTAACAGCCATCCAGTGTGTTTCACCTGGATTGCCTTGGTACTGACTCGTCATACTCAATGCATATGCCACGTCTGGACGTGTGCATATCATGGCATATATGATCGATCCTATGGCTGATGCATAAGGAACACGACTCATGCGCTCGACCTCTTCCGATGTCTTGGGTGCCTGAGTTTTACTCAAATGCATCCCAGAAATCATTGGAAGGTACCCCTTCTTGGAGTTGGTCATGCTGAATCTTTCAAGAATCTTATCTATATAAGACTCCTGACTGAGTGATAACATCCGTCGTGATCTATCTCTATAGATACGGATCCCCAATATGCGTTGTGCCTCACCCAGATCTTTCATCTAGAAATGGTTCCTCAACCGATCAAGAGTACGGGTGAAACCATTCCCAATCAAGAGTACGTCATCGACATACAATATCAAGAAGACAATCTTACTCCCACTCGACTTGACATATAAGCATGGTTCCTCGACCGATCAAGTGAAACCATTCTCTTTTATCACCTGGTCGAAACGATGATTCCAACTCCGAGATGCATGCTTAAGTCCACAAATGGAACGCTTAAGCCTGCAAACTTTCTTAGGATTTTTAGGATCAATGAAACCTTCGGGTTGCACCATGTAGAATTCCTCCTCCAAATAACCGTTTAAGAAGGCGGTTTTCACATCCATCTGCCAAATTTCATAGTCATGAAAAGCGGCAATCGCTAAGATTATCCGAATGGAACGCAACATAACTACGGGTGCAAAGATTTCATCATAATGCAATCCTTGCACTTGAGTGAAACCTTTTGCTACTAATCGTGCCTTATAGGTGTCTGAAGAGGTCGTACCTTATCAGGCAAATCAACCAGATCCCATACGTCATTCTCATACATGGAGTCCATCTAGGGTTTCATGGCTTCAAGCCATAGCTTAGAGTCGGAACAGGTCATGGCACCTTTATAGGTAGCGGGTTCGTTAATCTCTAGGAGCAAAATGTCATCTCTATCATTCTCCTCGACCATACCAATGTATCTGTCTGGAGGAATGGAGACTCTACCCGACCTCCTAGGTTCCTGAGGAATATTAACCGTAGCAGAAGTTGAAGGAACATCTTCCTCCATCGGTTGCTCGGTTGTTAGTTCTTGAATCTCCGACAGATCGAAGGTTCTATTACTTGACTTGTTCTCGAGAAACGCTTTCTTTAAGAATTTCGCACTAGCCGTAACAAAAACTCGATCAGTATCAGTAACAAAAACAATTTGCAAAGTCCGTATTTACATAGGTCGCATTTTACAAGCGATCAGTATCAAGAGTGGTTTTCCCGACTAGAGAGTAACTTAACTGATAAACGAATCATTATTCGAGCATGGCCATGCGTTTCAGTTACAACTCCTCGAGTGGCCCTGAGAAATAACCAAACCTGAAAAAGGTTGGATATTTTCCTCAACTCGAATCCTGCAGATACAAGCACAGTATGAAATGACCCAGTAAAAATCTACTTAGCCTCCTGTTACGGTCGACCATGAGAAAGAAACCAAAGTCACCCAAAAACTGCCTTAATCTCAAGAGACAGTCGATAGTCAAAAGAATCGACTCTTAGGAACACTATGGACGCCCTATCCACGACCTGGCACCGAATGTTCTGAAACATTTAGGACTCCATAACGTTGTCACGATGTCCTACAAGGTATCTTTATAACTTGTATCTGTGATCGATTAGTCAACCGTTTGACTTATGGCTCGTTGAACCCACCATCAATCAATTTCACAGTATAATTGCCAGAGTTATCAGCTCATGTAGGCGATTACGGACCAAAAAAAATATAATGTAATTCAGTTCACTTTGTGGTGTTCAATGTTGTCATACAATCCACATGAAAAACAAAATATGAAACAATACGATGATGTTATAAATAGTGCATGAAAAAGATACATTTATCTAATCCACATAAAACAACTACTACAACTCAGGAACACGTTTAATTCCCATGGCAATAACGTGCCCTTTTTGCTTATCATATTTTAACGGTTTAGTGAGAGGGTCCGCGATGTTGTCATCCCAATGCATATGCCACGTCCGGACGTGTGCATATCATGGCATACATGATCGATCCTATAGCTGATGCATAAGGAACACGACTCATGCGCTCGACCTCTTCCGATGTCTTGGGTGCCTGAGCTTTACTCAAATGCATCCCAGAAATCATTGGAAGGTTCCCCTTCTTGGAGTTGGTCATGCTGAACCTCTCAAGAATCTTATCTATATAAGACTCCTGACCGAGTGATATCATCCGTCGTGATCTATCTTTATAGATACGGATCCCTAATATGCGTTGTGCCTCACCCTGATCTTTCATCTAGAAATGGTTCTTTAACCATACTTTTACCGAAGATAAGAGAGGGATGTCATTCCCAATCAAGAGTATGTCATCAACATACAATATTAAGAAGACAATCTTACTCCCACTCGACTTGACATACAAGCATGGTTCCTCGACCGATAGAATGAAACCATTCTCTTTTATCACCTGGTCAAAACGATGATTCCAACTCCGAGAAGCTTGCTTAAGTCCATAAATGGAACGCTTAAGCTTGCAAACTTTCTTAGGATTTTTAGGATCAATGAAACCTTCGGGTTGTACCATGTACAATTCCTCCTCCAAATAACCATTTAAGAAGGCGGTTTTCACAACCATCTACCAAATTTCATAGTCATGAAAAACGGCAATCGCTAAGATTATCCGAATGGAACGCAGCATAACTACGAGTGCAAAAATTTCATCATAATGCAATCCTTGCACTTGAGTGAAACCTTTTGCCAGTAGTCGTGCCTTATAGGTGTCTGGTTGTCCTTCTACGGAATGCTTTATCTTATAAAGCCTTTTGCACTGAAGAGGCCGTACCTTATCAGGCAAATCAACAAGATCCCATACGTCATTCTCATACATGAAGTCCATCTCGGATTGCATGGCTTCAACCCATAGCTTAGAGTCGGAACAGGTCAAGGCACCTTTATAGGTAGCGGGTTCGTTACTCTCTAGGAATAAAACATCATCTCTCTCATTCTCCTCGACCATACCAATGTATCTGTCTGGATGAATGGAGACTCTACCCGACCTCCTAGGTTCGATAGGGATGTTAACCGTAGCAGAAGTTGAAGGAACCTCTTCCTCCATTGGTTGCTCGGTTGTTGGTTCTTGAATCTCCGACAGATCGAAGGTTCTATTACTTGACTTATTCTCGAGAAACTCTTTCTCTAAGAACTTCGCACTAGCCGCAACAAAAACTCGTTGTTCGGTCGGCGAATAGAAGTAATGACCAAACATTTCTTTTGGATAACCAATAAAGTATGTCTTGACCGATCGCGGCCCGAGCTTATCCTCGTGTCTCCACTTGACATAAGCCTCGCAGCCCCAAACCCGAATAAAGGACAAGTTAGGGACCCTTCCCTTTCATAACTCCTATGGAGTCTTTTCTACAGCTTTAGACGGACTTCGGTTAAGTATAAGAGCAGCTGACAAAAGAGCATAACCCCATAATGAATCAGGTACTACCGTGTGACTCATCATGGATCGAACCATATCAAGTAATTTTCGATTTCTCCGTTCGGACACACCATTTAATTGAGGTGTTCCAGGTGGAGTTAACTGTAATACTACACCACAGTCTTTAAGGTGTTGATCAAACTCATTTGAAAGATATTCGCCACCACGATCTGAACACAGTGCTTTAATCTTTCTTCCCAGTTGGTTTTCAACCTTATTCTAGTATTCCTTGAACTTTTCAAAGGACTCACTTTTATGCTTCATTAAGTAGACATATCCGTATCTACTCTAATCATCCGTGAAAGTGATAAAATATCTATAGCCGTCTCTTGCGCTTATTGACATAGGTCCACATACATCAGTATGTATGAGTCCTAATAGGTCACTAGCGCGCATTCCAACACCTTTGAAGGAAATTCGAGTCATTTTACCGATAAGACATGATTCACACGTGCCAAATGATTCGTAATCAAATGGGGAGATAGTCCCATTGTCAATGAGCTTCTTTATACGTTTCTCATTTATGTGTCCCATGCGGCAGTGCGATAGATAAGTTTGATCTTTGTCACCAACCTTTAATCTCTTATTATTCACATGCAATATGTCTGTGGTTTGATCTAAGATATAAATTCCATTCATGGAAACTGCTTTGCCATAAATCATTTCATTAAAAGAGAAAATACAGCTATTGTCTTTTATTGAAAACAAAAAAACCGTCTTTATCTAGTACGGAAACAGAAATAATGTTCTTAGATAAACTGGGCACATAGCAACAGTTATATAAATATAACTCAAAACCACTCGGGAGTTGGATTACATATGTTCCCACTGAGATTGCAGCAACTCTTGCTCCATTACCCACTCGCAGGTCCACATCACCCTTTGCGAGAGGTGTGATGTTTCTTAGGCCCTGCAAATGATTACACAGATGAGAACCGCAACCAGTATCAAGTACCCAAGTTCCGAAACTTGCATGGTTAATCTCAATCATATGAATAAAAGATGACATACCAACAGGAGTGACGCGGCCTGCTTTTATATCCTCACGGTACACGGGACAGTTCCTCCTCCAATGCCCAGTCTTGTGGCAATAGTTGCATTCCATGTTACTGTCCTTGCTCTTTGCCTTGCCTTGTGGGCCACTGGTCTCACCAGGCCCACTCTTGCCGTTTCCTGACTTTTTAAACTTTGGTTTTCCTACAGCTAGGTCGCCATGAGCTTTGCCCTTACCTTTGCCCTTGTTGGAAATCATGAGAACATCTTGCTTCATGCTCCCACTCAATTTCATATCATTCTCGGTCTGTACGAGAAGTGAGTGTAGCTGATGAAGACTTTTCTTCATATCATTCATATAGTAATTTGCCCTGAAAAGGGCAAAACCATCATGAAGTGAATGAAGCACACGGTCAATGACGATGCTCTCACTGATTTTGCAATCAAGTGCCTCCAGTTTCTCGACATTCTCAATTATATCAAGAATGTGTGGGCTAACCAGTTGGCCCTTCTGGAGTTTACCTCAAAGAAGCGACGCGTATGCTCATAAGTAACGATCCTCGGTGCTTTTGAGAATTCGTTAGTGAGCGTGGTGAAAATCTTGTTTGCACCTTGGGCAATGAAGCATCTTTGCAAATTGCTTTCCATTGCAAAGATGAAGATGAGTACGTTCTTTATCGCACCCGCTTCCATAACGAAGTCACTATATTCAAGTGTCTCGTTAGCTTTCGTATTGAGGCATGGGTTTGGCGGTATTGGCTCAGTCAAGTACTTGAGCTTACCGTCAGCAATGGCAGCATTCCGTAATGCCGCCTCCCAGTCCGCAAAGTTGGACCCGTCATTCTTCAGTCGCGGGGACTGTTCATGTGGTCCAAAAAAGCTTTAAGCCAAGATTCGCGCGCGAGCGTGGTACTTGGCATAGGGATATCAGTATTTCCAGCCATTTGTTATATGCAGTATTATCAATATAAACGAGTTCTACTCTGAAAAAGAAGAAAAACCATAATAAGCATACTCATCGATTTGAATTTAAGTCTAGTGAAAAATTTGTTTTGATGCAAAGACTCGAGCATTTATACAATTAACCTCCCTCAAGAATTATATAAATGATCCCAAGACTCAATTATCTGTAAATTGATAAGCCAACCTCTTGGCTAATTCTACCTTTAGAATTCTTGGTCGATAAATTTCTGTAAATTCTATCTTTAGTCCATCATAGTCACGAGAAACTCTTCGGACTATAATGTTGAGATAAAATAGGTCAACACACACTACTTACCCAACGTAGAAGGGGTCATATGGAGAGTAAGGTCCTATATGCCTACCGACGAAGAAGGGATTCATAGTAGTTTGGCCTATAAAGACTAGTCTCAATTTTAGGTTTAGAGGAAAATCCCATCAATTTTATTTTAATTCAATTTTAAGTGAACTAATATCTAGCATGCGAGAATGAATAAACTAAAATGATGGCTTAAAGTCGAGTGACATCTTTATGTCCATGATAACTAACATCCAAACTATATGAGTCAATTTTCATACATTTTAGTAGTAGGTGGTTTGGTTTAGGCGGAATATGATGCACTAACTATCATGTGATGAAAAAGCAACAAGAATGGAAAAATACATAAAATATTACAAAGTCCTAGTGTGGCCTATCTAACAAAATGAATAAAATACAACTTTGGAATCCAACCCATTTGGACCCGAGAAGCTTGTCTTGATGTTCCATCTTGGTCCATGTAGCGGGAGTGAGCAATCCGATCTTCATCTTTAGTCTTCTCAAAATACATTTAATAAATTACAAAATATAAACCTATTTACATTCTAATTTAAAAACAAAAATTAATGAAAAATAAAGTGGAGATTCAAGATCTCAAAATTACATCAAAGATCATGTTTCCATCATTACGAAAACATGATCAACTAAGGCCACACTAGGTAATACAAATTACAACCGATTGCAAAAATACGTAAATTAAACCATTCAACCCTTCATTCAACAAGATAAAATGCATCAACTATAAATTAAACATTCAAGACATAATTCTTTAATTATGAAGAGTAATTTATCCAAACCACCTTTTAAAATAATCAAAATTATGTGATAATTCCTTAATTAATCACAATAATCCCAACCAAACATAATCCAATTTTAATTCATATTCTTTAACATGAATTAATACAACATTATTTTAAACCTCTTTAAAATAATTGGGTATCCAATTATTGTGAATTTCTTCACAACAATAAACGAAACATTATCATTATAATGAATAATAACAAAAACTTTCAACCAGAAAAAAAATTTAAAAAAAACGAAACGGTTTTTTTTTCTTTTTCGGCAGCCACGGTTTTTTTTTTTAAAAAAAATATACAATTTAATTTGATGTTACTAATATTTTCAAGATCGGTACAAATTATCAACATCTAATCATTATTAAACATCGATACAAACTAGATGATTCAATTTAACAATTAAAATGAATATGTAAAACAATGAATACCGAAAAATATATAGCAATGAACATTCAAATCGATTTCCATTTACTTTATAATTTAATCCTTATTAAATCAAAACAACTACAAATTCATCGTGTTATCGTCTTAACTATTTAAAACAACAATTACAATGAATCAAAATGGAAAAACAAGGCAAAAAATTTTTTTTTTTTTTTTAAACGGATGAATAGTACGGACGAAATTTTTTTTTTTTTTGTTTTCTCGGCAGAAATAAAAAAAAAACAAAAAAAAAATGATTCTAATCTTATATTTCATCAATTATGAAAACATATAAAATAATTTCGTAGCCCTTGGCTCTGATACCACTTGTTAGAAATATCGGTATATTTCGTCATTAATTTACAGATTATAACGAAACTATAGTATATGAATTACGGAGTCATAAATGAATTGCATAATATAAAATTATAGGAATTTAGAATTAACCTTTGATCCTAGCAAATTTGGCCTCTGAACAATATCGAAATCGATATTCTCCTAATTGTTGCACCCAAGATGCTCCGAGATATGCCTTGCTTGTGCTAGAATTTTAGAGAAAAGTTACTGCTAATTTTTCTTTTGTGTGATGATGAATGATAGAGAGAATTCAAGAGAAAAATCTGAATTTTTCTTGTTCTCCTTTTGTCTATTGCGGTCGTCCCTCAAGTAGTAGAAGGAAGGACTCTTTTCTCCTTTTTACTCCTCTTGTTGTTAGAGTTTTTGACCTAGTTACCATAAAAGAATAATAGAAGATATTTTCTTTTATTTAACTCTTATTAGCCGAAAAATATGAGAAGAAAAATACTATTTTTATCCTTCCTATTTCGGTTATATCAGCATGTAATATAATATATACGTCAACTATATATATCCGTATATTTATAATTTGCTAATTAAATATAACATATTATGTTTAATTACGAATTAACATTTTAATTCGTTTAAGCTTATATTATATACATTGATTAAATATAACGGTTTATATTCAATTACGAATTACATTTAGTTCGTCTCAGCTAATATTATTTAATCATTATTAAATAATCGTATCATCATTACATTGATTAACCTTTTAGTCATATACATCGACTAACCTTTTAGTCATATAATAAGGCATCAATATGATTATATTATTCATATAATCACATCTCTCAGACACATCCTTTAGGTGTGACTTTTAGGCACCAGTTGATCACCGCCATTAAAATGACAATAACATCAAACTCCTAGCAAGCCAATCGATATCGATAAATGTTAATCAACTGATAAGAATACTAAGTATACCCTGTGAACCTGTAAGAGATTTATTCATGTTATCACACTAAGTGTGGAGGACACTTGCTCCAACAAGGAGCTCAAGCAACAATGCTTAAAGAAGTTCATGGATATAAACAAAGGAGAGATGTCCGTTCAAGACTTCACTACTAATTTCAATGAGCATGCTCACTTTGCTTCTAAGCTTGTAGAGGATGAAGGAGATCGAGTGTTCTTCTATAGGAACAAGCTAAGTGTCGTCTTGCAGAGCATGGTTAGAGGAAGCTCCGTGAATTTTGTGGAGCTTTATGAAGATGCTATTTGGGCCGAGAGTTCTTGGAAGGCCATCAAGGTAGAAGCCAAGGCTAAGGCCCCTTCCTTTGTTCCTCGCCCTACCTTTCATGGGAAGAGGCCATTTGTTCCATAATCCTCTATCTCTTATGCTAACAAGAGGAGGTTCATTCCTAGAGTATATGCCCCACCTCAAGCTAATGCTCAAGCCAATGATAGCAAGTGTGTTGGATGCAAGAAACCCCTTCACCGCGGAGTTGGATGCTACAATAGGCCTTTGGCTTGTTTCTTTTGCAAGAAACCCGGTATTTACTACAATGATTGCCCGGATAGGAAGCTCCTTAATGCTAAGCCTAAGGGTACCATCTATTTCTTGAGTTGAGCCGAAGACGCCGTTCATCCCAAGATCATTACCGGTATGTTTTCCATTCTTGATCAACCTTGCCTTAACTTATTTGATACCGGCGCATCCATGTCTTTCGTATTATCTACCATTTTTGATAAGCTTGCCCTTGAGTCTACTCCAAGTGACGATACTCCTATACCCTTGCCTTTTAGAGAAATCACTTCATGTTCTCGTTCTCTTATATATCTCGATGTCCATGTTTCCATCGCGGGGACAATCTTTCCCGCTAACCTCTCTTCGTTTTCCGTTTGGGGAATTAGATGAAATATTGGGTATGGATTGGTTAGCTAGATATTATGCTAGATTTGAGTGTAGAGATCAAAAAATATATATTAAGAGTTATTTAGGTGTCTGTATAACCTATAAGGGAACCCGTTCCCAAGTTGGTGTGAGGTTGATTTCGGCTTTGAAGTTGGTGAATATGGTGAGAAAGGGTTACCAAGCCTACTTGTGTGTGGTCACTTCTTCCCCTACTTCATTGCCTAAGCTCTAAGAAGTGCCCATTGTTCGTAAATTTGCATATTTCTTTCCCGAAGAGTTGCCCGGCCGGGATTCCCCCGAGCGTCATGTTGAGTTCTCTATCGAACTTTTTCCCGAAACCGGTCCCATTGGTAAAGCTCCCTACCTATTGGCTCCAACCGAGTTGAAGGAGTTGAGAAAGCAACTTCATGAGATGATTGAGAAAGGTTTTATTCATCCGAGTGCCTCGCCTTGGGGTGCTCCCATGATTTTTGTGAAGAAGAAAGATGGTTTCTTAAGACTTTGCATTGATTACCGAGAGCTTAATTGAGTTACAATCAAACAAGTATCCTTTGCCAAAAATTGAAGACTTATTTGATCAAATCAAAGGTGATTCTACATTTTCCAAGATTGACTTGAGAGCCGGTTATCACTAAATTTCTGTTTGTGAGTCCGACATTCCTAAGACCGCCTTTAGTAAAAGATATGGTCACTTTTAGTTCAAGGTGGTGCCATTTAGTTTGACGAATAATCCCGCAATCTTCATTGATCAAATGAACCATACCTTTAGTGAGTTTATTAATAAGTGTGTTGTGGTGTTCACTGACGATATCCTCATCATTTATAAGTCCGATGAAGAGCATGCATGCCGATCATCTTGTTACCATTTTGGAGATTCATTGACGTTAAAGGGGATTGCTAAGTTCAATAAATGTGATTTTTGGTTTCCTAAGGTGTCTTTTTTTGTGCATGTAGTTTATATAGAAGGTGTCATGGTAGATTCTTCATTGATCGAACCCGTAGTTGATTGGAAGACTCCTATCGATGTAGCTGAGATCCGAAGTTCCCTTTGTTTACCAGGTTACTATCGCCGCTTTGTGCATGACTTTTCTAAGCTAGCTAGACCGATGACCCATATTTTTGAGAAAGAGATCAAGTTTGTGTGGAATGAAGCACGTGAAGCCAAATAAAAGGTTAACTACTGCCCCCGTGTTGAACATACCCGAACATGGTGTTGATTCTGATTTGTTTCGTGATTCTTCTCAGATGGGGTTACGGTGTGTTCTAATGCAAAATAGGAAGGTTGTTTCCTATGCATTTCAACAATTAAAATTTCATGAGGTAAACTATTCTATACATGACCTTGAGCTTGCCGCAGTTGTTTATGCTTTGAAGGTTTGGAGGCATTATCTTATTGGAGTGCATTGCCGTATTTATTCCAATCATAATAGTTTGAAGTACATATTCACCCAAAATAGGTTGAATATGAGGCAAAGAAGTTGGTTAAAGTTGGTGAATGACTATGATATAGAGTTGCTCGATAATAAAGGAAAGGTTAATATAGATACTGATGCTCTTAGTAGGAAAGCAACTCATTCTTTGAGTGTCATTCAGGTTTTTCCCGATGATCTTTGTGCTGAATTCCGTAGATTGAAGCTGGAGCTTCTGGAGAATGGGTTTGATTACGTAGGTACTACTTGAAGGGAAAGCTAAAGATATCACCCTTGATGCTAAATGTTTCTTCATTTTCGTGGCCGATTGTTTGTTCCCAAAAATCTTGACCTTAGGAAGAAGATTCTTGATGAAGCTCATCTATCTCCCTATTCATTTAATCCCGAAGGTGACAAGATGTACATGTTGGAGTAAGGGTCCTCAACAATAGTGCGATCACTTAAATAATAAATCTCAATAACAAGAATTCAAGGGATGATGAATATTATAGTCAACTGGTCCACATTAATCAGTAACGATTGGCATACTAGAGTTTGACGTTACTGTCCTATGACGGTGGTGATCAGTTGATCCCTTGAGGACACACCGAAAGGACAATTCCCTAATCTAGAATATTTAATAATTGAATAACGATACAGATTAATTAATCCCTTAAATAGAATAAGTTTGTATAATTAGTGAGAATTATATCTTATTGTAATATGATTAAATAAGATTCAATGTAATAATTTAATTGATTTTACTAAGAATGCTTAACGTTTATGAAACATTTGAGATAAGCATGATTGGTTGATTATGATTACAATTAGTTTTAGATCATATTAATCAAATAGGAGATGATCCATTTTGTTTGTTATGAAATTGCATTTAAATTAGTTGAATGCATATTTATAAGCTAAGTTACATATCATATATCACATGTCACATTTGTGACAAATGACAAAATCACAAAATAAAAGGGACACCCATGTTAAAATGGGTGCACCGGTTTTACATAGTGTGGGGTAGGGTTTAGGCTTTAATTTTTTTCTAATCAAGATTAAGGAACATGATTAGTACCTAATGCCTATAGCCCACCCTAAAGCTATGTTAAGACAAAAAGAAAAAGGCAAGCCACCCTTCCCCATGGTGGTGCCGGTTTTGTAAGGTAAATAAAAGGATGTTTTCCCCTTGTTTAATCACTACTTCATCTCATTTTTAATTACTCCAACTTCTCACGAGAAATCATATATTCATTATAAACTTAAGAAGTTTCATAGAACTTTTTTTCTAGTACTACCACTACATTACTAAGTGTAGTAATAAGAGTGTTAGTATACATATTGTTGGAGTAGGTGTCCTCCACAATAGTGCGCCACATAATAAATCTTATTATGGAATATAATTGGGATAATTATTGACTATATATATGATTAGTCAGTTGATTAACGTAAATCAAGAACGGTTGGCTGACTAGAGTTTGACGTTATTGTCGTTTGACGGCGGTGATCAACTGATCCCTTTCGGTCACACCTAAAGGATGAAATCCAAATAGGAACTAATTATTTGTATACGATACAGTTAATTAGTACATTACATATATTCGATATGTACGAGAGTTAATTATTAGAAATTGAGTTAAGAACTCAAATTCGATTAAACTTATTTTTCAAATATGCGATAATTGACTAATAAATTTATATCTTATTTTAATACGATTAAATAAGATTTAACTTAGTAATTAATCGTTAAATTACTAAATTAGTTGAGGTTTGAGATAGAGGTAATTAGTTAATTATATTTACAAGGAGTTGTAAAATAAATTAACTAAGCATTGTGGGACCCATTATATATTGATATAATGGTAAAATATTACTTAAAATGTTAAGTACATATTATTTATTTAATGAGTCATATAATTGTTATATGATCAAATTAACACTTAATTATACAAGATAATTAACCATATGATCAATAAGTATTTGTGAGACAAATATCAAAAATCAAAATGGACCAAACTAGGCCATAATGGACCGGTTTTGGTAGTAGTTACATGGTGATGATTTTGTTCTTATTTTTACTATTTAGTTACTTATGAAAGTGACATAACAAGTAGAAATAATCATCATATATATTACAACACTCCACTCTAATGCATGTGACAAAATTGAGCAAAATAATAGTCCATATTTGGACTATGACATCCGGCCAAATGGCCTATATTATGAACATTTTGTGTTCATTTTATACTTACTTCATTTTGTGCAATTTTTACTCTTCTCTCTAAAAACCTTCCTCTCACTAATAACTCTCATATACTAATATTTCCTAAGTATTACTAGTGTAGTAATATAGTCTAATATTAGTAGTATTATATCTATCTTATTATCTAGTTAATAATAAGGGTAGATTATTTGGTGTCATCTTGGTGCAACTTGAAGGAGGTCTTCTTGTTTGGAGATTTCTTGTGTTCATCCATATTTATAGCTCAATAACAACAAGAAGGGGTTCTTGTTGTGCCCATATAATATCCATATCAATGTGAGGAAATTTCTTCTTTTATGTAAATGTCTTTATATTTGCATGCATGTTACATAGATTATTATAAACTAAATTAAAAAGTAATTTGGTAATTAATTAGAGGAGTCTAATTAAGGTCTATGGACGTTCAATTGGTATCAGAGCTAGCTTGTAGCATGCATGTTCATTTTGGACATTTTTATTAAAGTTATAAGATAACTAATAAATCAAAGATTTTGAGTTAAAATACGATTCTGACGAAACATTTTTGTGCATGTATACTTACTGACCTCAAAATGTTTGTGGTCAAATTTCGTGATTTTAGGGATTAATTTGCTATTTATTTTGATTTTTGGCGTTTAAACCGAGTTAACATGCATTTTATGAGTTAAAAGTTCACTAAAAATAGTTTCATGTTGATTCTGGCCATGAAATTTTAATATGATCTCACATGCATTTCTTACATATTGTATGTAAAATTTCGTGACTTTTACTTATGTATTGCATGTTTATTGATTTTTATACGATAAAAGTCAATAATATGAGATTATAATGTTCATAAAATTGAAACGTCCATTTCTGGTCTTAAAATTTTTTTGTACATTTATCATTCTGATGTTGATACTCTTGGTGAAATTTCATAATTTGTTTCACTGTTTTACTATATCTAATGTTTTTATTTGATAAAACCATTAAATACAAAGCTATTTGTTCATAAAATTAATTTAAATTTTTTGAGCAAATATTTTTTATTTTTATAGTTCCTGGAATTGTTTCAGAATGTAAAAAAGTTTTGGTTTCAAATTTTATGATGTTTATATTTTATTTTGGTTTTATTTTTATAATCGTTATGATTAAACCGTAATATTTAGCAAATGAAATCAAATCGATTTAATTAATGACCAACAAAATTAGTAGTGACTAATTTTGAGTTCTAAAACAGGTTAGTTAACTAGTTTGAATTTTAATGCGATTTAAATGTTGATATTGATTTTTAATGGTTAAAAATCAATGAATCCCGGAAGAAATCGAGCTACAATGAGCATGAATTGAACTTAGGACGATTTTGGCATGAATTTTGCAGCAATTTATTTTATTTATGTTTGAATGAATGAATGTCATTTATTTAATAATTTATGCAAATTTTGTACATAGTATGGCCTAGTTATTTTTTAATCGTTATTACCCGTAATGTAAGGGAATAACGGTTTGGTTGTAATTTTATTGCGATCTCGTATCGCCGGTTTGTATAATTTAATTATTTTATTTTATAGTGTAAATGTATAATAGGAATTTGTATATTTGTACATTTGTAATTATTTTTATGAAGACCGGTGGCTCCCTTCAAGACGGTTCCATTTTGGAAGGTGTTCCAAGTGAAGAGGCAAGGGACCAAGGAGTTGGTTTCCGAATTTGTAACTATCTAGTTAATTTTGATTAGCTAGGTGGCCATACTAGGATTTTATTGTTGCTTGATTGCTTGCTTTATTTTCGCTCATGCCAAAATCGTCACACATGCATTTTATTTACCGTTATTGTCAATTAAACGTTATTCACAATTCACCGACTTAGTTCGCTTATAGGGAATTAATAACAAAATTGACAAGACCTCTCACATCACTTAAAAATTGAGATTTAGCCTTACCAATTAGTAACACCTATGAACCCCGTGTTCATTAGGGCTACCACGCTCGTGGGTCCCTTTTTACCTCGGGTAAGTAGGGTGATGCGATCACAAGCCAAAATTGGATTGGACTCAACTAGATAAGCGTTATCTTGGGACTAGGAGATGGATTTAGTTGAAATCCGTCAACCAAGAGTTCTAAGTGTAGAATTAGTCAAGTATTGACTTACCATTTTTAGATAAAGGTAGCATGCGATGACTATTTTTGTCTAAAGATGGGTCTTGGAATCACTTATATAATTTCGTGATGGGTCATTATATGAGTGACTTGTTTAAAATTGTTTTTACAAGTAAAATATATATAAGCAATGTATGTTTATTTTCCGTTGATATTTATTTTTATTCGCGCAAATGACATATATTTTATCCTTCTATGAACTTGTAAATCCGTTCAATCATGGAAAGGAGTTTCCATTATTTTATACGGTAGCATTTTGATTGCAATCTCCGTTTATACCACCGTAGCTAAAGACAAAATGAATTTTATGTTTTGATCCTCATATTCACCATTGCAAATATCTCTTATGAAGAGTAAATGAATAAGCCACACTTAGTCAAAAACGTTTTGATTTTTAGTGACGTCTTCTCATAACAATGGTACATCAAATTTTTGCTCCAAAGAAAATATTTGTATTTTGGTATGTCGTCATTATGCTCCTTATCGAGGCTTACCTCAAAAGAGGCCAAATCAGTTGGGACGACTAGGTTAATCGATTTAATTGAAATCGTGAAAAACCAAATACCGTAATCACTTCATGAAAAGTTTATCCTTTTGAAGGTAAAACCATGAATGAAATGAAGAATAGTCTTCACAATAATTCCTATATACTTGTCTAAGTAGAGATTCATGAAAGTGAGTGGGAGCACTAAGGATGATGTTTATATTCTTAATTGTTAAGACGAGGTTCAAGAGTAGGTTGGCTCGACTTTGACACAAGGCAAGGGATAAAGGCAAGACTATTTTGAATAGTAAAGTCCAAACCCAAGCAAGGTGTCGAACCCAACTTTTGACGATTCTATTTTACAGTGTAGGACACAAGAAAAGAATCTTCCCAAAGTTTTCTAAAGAGTTAGAAATTAGGTGTAATTTTTTCACCCATAATATCTATATGATCGACATTTATTTTGCTAAATGCAATTTTTGGGTATTAGATACCTATTATTGTTTTCATCAATGTATTCAATGCATATAATAATGATTCGTGCGACGAATAACCATGATTAAATGTCGACGTACAAGGGAAATATAACTATTGTAGTTTTTATTTCTATAGAGACATATAAAAGTTATAATGTGATCAATCTAGTTTTGGATTTAGAGGTATACTTCAATAAACGTTATTATGTACATGACCTCTAAATAAAGAATATAGTATCCACTTTAATGTACGACACAAGTGTTTCACTTTTGTGAATAGAACAAACGTTGTATCTTAATATGCCTATACTTGGTCAATGGTTATCCCATACCAATCAAAGGTAAATATATTCTTGATCTAAACTAGTAATAATTACTTGTCATATAGATTGTAAAAACTCAAAATTGGTGACCCTTATCTAATCTTAATTCTGGATTGTGTAGCACATTAAGAGGCTAGTATTGACAACTATCCCTAAACCATCTTATTTTGAATCTTATGGTGCGTGTGAATCTTGTATTCAAGGCAAGATGATTCGTGCCCTTTTTATTTAAAAGGAAATCGAACTAGTAAGTTATTGGCCCTATTACATTAGAATATGTGTGGTCCAATAACAAACACAACCAGAGATGGTTATGACAATTTCACTTTATTTACCAACGATTTAAGTAGATATTATATTTGATTCTACTTAATGAGGTGCTATGAGAAATCTTTGAAAAGTTCAAAGAGCTTCAATGTAAAGTAGTTAATCACCAAGAGTATTAGACAAGGACTTACGAGTAAATCGTAACTATAAATATCTAAGTATTGACTTTGATTTTCACCAAAAGTATTGTGAAATAGTTTCACGAGTTAACATTCTCTAACACACATTATGAGATAAGGTGTTGTTGCATAGAGATACAGAACCTTATACGATATGGTTTTGTCTTTGTCAAGTCAAAATGAGCCATTTGACAAACCTTGGGATCTTAATAATTTTGTCTGCTATTTCTTTTCCCACCATATTAAAACACATTAAAACAGTCTGATTTCATTCCATATACGATATGGGTAGGTAGCGTACCTAATTTATAAGTTATTTGAATGAAACAAGTGCTCAATAATCCCCCATTGACCACGAGAACAAAGCGTTTGTGACTCGTGATGCTGTCTTTCAATAAAAATACGATTATTTCTTGATAAGACAGAGTGGGAGAAAATGTTTTTAGAGCCACAAACTGAGCATATGGTTCGAAAAAAGTTTTCCTCATTGCTTGTTCAGTAGTTGTTTCTTCGGACCTTAGGAAGTCAGGTGGAATTTTATCGCTCCTT
>JAIUZE010068641.1:0-20810 GCA_022085475.1 Heliosperma pusillum | reverse complement strand
GAAAATAGTTGTGAAGTAGGGATGTCGATCTTAGGGACGGTTGTTGCTTAGAAATGATCTAAAGTCCACTAAAGTCTCTTGCAAGTCACAAGTAATTATGGGTTTTGGGTTTGTTGACTAAACTAAGGTAACAACAATTAAAAACAATTAAAAACGACAAATGAAGTCTAAGACGAGAGAGATAATCAAGTAAGAATCAATAAAAGAAGGGGGTCTAGGATTGATAGGTTCAAATGGGTAATTCGGGTTCTAGTGAGTCGGGTTCATAGTTGATGGGTAGTCAAACTTGGGCGCGGTGGATTGAGACTCTCGAACTTACAATCCCTCCCATATACCGAACCAAGCTAGCTCTCGCGTACACACGGTCGATACACCAACTATATGCAAATCCTAACATATTCCGAGGCTATCGATCTTACGGAAATGTACGATAAACATGAATCATGCAAGATTGTCAAACAAGCATTTCATCAAACATATAGTATGCAAAAGTTGGAAGAAAGACAATTAATCAACAATTTAAACCCGACTAACAAAGATTAACCCTCATTAAAACCCATTATCCCCCACTAATCCTAGATAAAACACTACTCACTCATATTCAAAGGGAAATTAACATTCACTAAAGATTGCATAAGGAAATCAACAACAACATTAAACATTTCTAATTAACAATAAGTAGATAACAATAATTGAAACGAAAACTTAATTAAAGACAAGATTAAGTAGAGAAATTATACCAACTTGGAGAAAGATTAGAACTTTGATATAAATACCAAGATTTCGTCACAAATCTTCGAATATAACCCGAGTTCATACACTAAACCAAGTCGAAATCACTAATTAACCGACTAATTTGCTTAATTAAGAAAGATTAATACAAGATTAAATACTAATTATATGAAAGTTTCAGATCTAGGGTTTCGTGCCCTTTAATTACATAAGAGGGTCTATATATAGGTTTACAAAATGAAGGAAAGATGGGCCTCGAGAAGCTTCATGGACTGACAAAGTCACGACCGTGAAATGGGTTTCACGGTCGTGAAAGACGTCTCACGACCGTGAAACTCCATTTCACGGTCGTGAAGGAGTTGGCAGAGCAAGGTCATGTTTCACTGATAAGTCACGACCGTGAAGTTCATTTCACGACCGTGACATAGGTTTCACGACCGTGAAATGGGGTTTCACGGTCGTGAGATCAATCCCACGATTTTCTTCCTTTTTGGCAAAGCATCTCACGACCGTGAGATGCATTTCACGACCGTGAGATGCTCATCCTCCTTCTTCCTTCGCTTGACTTTGTTGTTTCCTTCTCGGTTCCGCTTGCCTTGACTCGGGAGGGCTTTGGCGCGTCGAGTAGGGCCCCCAAGGGTATGTGGGGCCCCCAAGGTGTGCCGTGGGTCCTCCGAATGATTCACCTTCTTCTTTGTTGATCAAAAGTAGGTAGAAATCGCCCCAATTGACGGTTTACCTACAAAAGCACGATAAAAGCGAGAAATATGCTAGAAGAAGGTAAAACACGTAGAAACGCTCCTAGGGAGCGTTAAAGGCAAACAAAACGAGATGAAAAGGGGTGGAAATGTGGGGTGAAATGACACTATATCAAATCTCCCCAAACCAAACCCTTACTCGTCCCGAGTAAGGATGAACAATAGTCAAGACCCTTAATTAACTACGCTAAACCTAACCGATACAAGGCAATCAACGGGCCTTGCTCCGTCCCTTCAACTCACAACAAGGTATCCATGAGGTAGGACACCTTCTTGCAAGGCAAGTGGGGTCTTGCCAAAACTTCGATGCATTCTAGGCAATAAAGCACACAAAACAAATGAGAATGCATCAACAAAAGCAAATGGCGACATGCCTCATCCATGCGCCGGGATTCATCTAAAATGGAAAAATCTCAAGCATGCAAATTCCTATGTAATTACTAGTTTTACAAAGAACTAGGCCTAGAAAGATAGAAATAAATCACCTATTTATTGTGTAAAGTTAGTATATTCGTTCACGTTTACAAGAAAACTTTTCAAGGGTGGTAAAGGCGGGATGGAAAGTGAGGGCCCCAAGGTGTTAGAAGACACTGTAGGATCGGAATTCCGCCTCTCACCTAAGTGAAAGGAAGGGTCGTCCCCTCTTAGCTATGCAACGTAGGAGTAATCATAAAAAAAAGTAAGGAAACGAGATGTTTGAGTTCTTATTTTGCTTCTTCTTTTTTTTTTTTTCTTTTCTTTTTCTTTCTTTTTGTTTTTGATTTTTTTGGTGCTTGATTTGGGTGCCTTTTGAGAGCAAGGTGGCCTAGCGAAAGGTGTGCGGCGGAGACCAACAATAGGCAAATCCTTGCCGTAGCGACATCGAGAGCGACCCCATATGTATTGAGGGTACTCTAGAAGAGCCTAGAAGTCTCCATATGCACTCCCTAAGCTAGGACTAAGGCAAAAAATGTGCAAAATTTCAAGCTTTTCTTTTTTTCTATTATGTTTGAACTCAATTTTTGGACTTTTTGATGGGAAAATTTCCTTTTTGTCAAATGTAGTGAAATGTGATGATTGGACAATTGCATGGCCTCAAGAGTCACCTAGGAAAGCGTTCACCAAGGAATTTTCACACCATGGGGATGGTCAAGATGATAAATGCAACCCCTTGACTAGGCTCTAGGAAACGGTGCGAAAATTATACTAAAAATACACATTAAAAGGTGTTTCAAAATCTATTTTAATAGGCAAAGTGCTAAGCAAAAAGAGCATCTACAAGGGTCTATTCAAGCTTGATCAGTTTCAAAATTAGGCATTCCACAAAGTTTTCCTAAATGCAACTACATGACTTGATCTAAAATTAAGCAACATATATACGAACTAATGCAAATGCTCTAGTGAACTACGTGACAATTAATCTAATGAAACCCCCTAACAGCACATAAGTCACACAACCGCCAGTTCATCAAAATCAACATCGCAATCATCAACCATTCCTCCAAACTCCTCATGTGATAAGAAGTAAAGAAAGAAAGAAGGGGAAGAAATAAGAACGATCATACCATGGCGGTCTTCTGAATCCCTTCTATAAGTCTCTTGAGCGATGTGTAGCGGACCTATGTATGGAGGTTAGAAGAAAAAGCGATGCAAATATATACAAAGTAAGATATAAACAAGCTAATTTTTAGGATTTTTCAAAATTTTCAATTTTTTGGATTTTTTTTTTTTTTTTTAAATGGTTTAAATGCAAAAAATAAAAAATAAAAACTATGAGAATAGTTTCCTATCCCCCACATTGGAACAAACATTGTCCTCAATGTATGAAATAGGATTATTGAAAGCAAAATGAATACATGTTTTTGGGTTTTTGAATATTTTCTAAAAGGAAAGAACATGTTTTTGGATTTTTTATATTTTGAAGAAATAAAAACTTGTTTTTGGGATTTTTGATTTTTTTGATGAATATTCACAAAATGAACAATATATACAAGATGGTTAGTTATGCAAATGAACTAATCTATATGAAATGCATGAACTAAATAAAAATCCTAAAACTAAATGCAAAATGATATAATACAAGTGCATGATCTAAGTAAATGCAACTAAACTATATGCTAATCTAGAGTCCCGTTGTGGTGGTAAGGTGCATAAATGCAAGCCCCTCATGGGGGTACCTCCCACAAGAAAGTCTAGTGTGCCATATCGGAGTCTCATCGTGGCGGTAAAATGCATAAATGCACGCCCCTCATGGGGGTACCAACCACGGGAAAGTCTAAAAATGACACCTAACTACGTGATGCATGAACTAAGCTAAATGCAAGGTTGTTTGTCAATTTGGATTTTTCATGGGGAGCAAAATAATGGTGTCCGATGGGATGGACACCCGCCTCCAATGTTGCCGAGGCCAACCCAAAAAAAACACAAATTACAAGTTAGAGAAACAAATTATATCAAATCAAAGAGAGGAGAGGAGACACACACTAGAGGGGAGGGGGAAGATGCTAAACAAGCCACCTAGACACCACTCCGACTCTTCCAATTATCAAACAAAAACAAAAAACCTCTCAAAAGGTCTCCATCACATCCTCCTCCTCATCATCATCCTCATCATCATCCTCATCATCATCATCTCCACCACCACCACCACCCTCCTCCCTAGTCCCTTGGTCGCCCCCGGTCTCCATGCCCCCTCCCCGGTTTCCTTGGTTGGGAAACAAAAAATTGGGTTGAGCCCAGCTTGGCATCAAACCGTTAGGGTCAATGTACCCTTGGTTGGCCAGCAAAAAGTAGTTCGGGTAGGAGGCATAATAGTTGTTGACCCGGTCTTCATGCATGTTCAGATGCATGTTCTGCATTAGACCGGTTAAGTAGTCGCCCTGGGGGGAGATGGTCGGGTCGGGGTGAACATACCCCTGGTAGTCAAAGGGGTAGGGGGGATGGTCACGTAACTGGGTGGGGGGTAAGGAAACTGCATATGCGGTAGGGGGAAAGGGGGAACAGGCGCTGCTACCTGGGGTGCACTCTGACTCGGTCTAGAAACGGGTCGGGGTCGAGGCTGGGAAGACTCTCCCTCCTCCCTAGCACCACTGGAAGCGGCCCTACCACCTGCCGCCGTCACTGGCAGCAGGTAGCTGGGTCGCCTCTCCATAGTGTTATCCCTAGGGGAAAAGGGTGGGAGTCTATGACAGGGAAGGTAAAAAGGGGTTGCACCCTTAATCACCCAAAGAAAACTCCTACCCTTGTCAAGCCTAATCCAATTCGAGTAGATTAGGGAATTCTCGTCAAGAAGGGTCCCCCCGGTCAAAGCCACGCACCTCCCATCACTGTTAAAATTTGGGTCAAAGTGTTTTGCCAAAAAAGTAACCAAACCCCCCATGGTCACCGTCTGCCTACGGGCTATGGTGTTCCTACCCAACTTCCTCCACCTCCTAAAGATTTCATTCATTAAGGGGAAGGTGAAGGCAACCCTATGTCCTTGCACATTTAAGTGCGACTCTAGAAGGGTCAAGTCTAGCTGGGTGAGGTAGTTTGGCTCTTGCCGCCCTAGGAAGGTGCCCGACACTAACCTATGCCAAAAACGAGGCACAGGGTGGTGAATTAGGAGGGCCGAATTCCTACGGAAATCGACCAAAGTCCTACCGGTCAAAGCCATCCAAAGAGGGCTCAAATCATAGCCCTTTGGCTCTACAGTATCCCTCCTAGGGGGAAAATCTAACCCCAGAATAGCAGCAAATTCAACCATTGGGACAACATGTGAGGTATTAGCAAGACGGAAACTGAAACACGGTACTTTCTCAGCATTTACCAAGCTATTCAAACTACTTAGAAATTCTAGCGTGAGACTCCGGTAGGAGAGCTCATGCATGGAATAAAGAGTAGTCATACCTGAGACCGCGAAAAAATTTCGCAGGGCTTCCGTCAAGCCAAGACGACGTATGATGTCATGGCATAGAAAAACAGTGGGTTCCATCTCTAACCCCTGAATGGCAGCGAAGGCTTGTCTTTGAGCCTCCGTCTCAAAGACGACTTCCGGAAAACCCGGAAGTTGCTCAATCTCTAAGTCTTCGTTAGCGTCCGGGTTGTTGGACCCGCTGCCTCTCCGTCTCTTTGGTGCTCTTGCTGCCGCCGCTTTCCCTTTACCTTGTCCCGCCATTATTATCAAGCTTTTTCCCAAAAAAAAAATTCTCAAGGAAGCTTCTAAAACGATTAAGAACACTAGAATAACCTTCAAATAGCCCCAAAACAACTTTCTAGTGGAGTAGAAAGCAAAAAAAACTAACCCAAAAAGTAGATCTTAATTTCGGATTTTTGAAAACCTAAGGTTAAAAATCGAATTTTTTGGGTTTTTTTGGTGTTTGGAAGACAAAAAAAGGTTGTCAATGTGTTATTAATTGAAGAAAGAAGCTTTTTGTGACAATTTGGGAGAGATTTGAGTGAGTTTGGTGAGGATTTGAGGGAGATTTGGAGTGTTTTTAGTGAGATGAGTGTTTGTGTGTTTGTGGTTGTGTTGTTGTGTGTTTGGAGTGAGAAGATGAGGGAATGAAAAGAAAGAAGATAAGGAAAGAAAAGATGTCTCGGTCCAAGTCGTTTCACGACCGTGAAATGGTGCTCACGACCGTGAAGTGCCATTTCACGACCGTGAGACTCATGTCACGACCGTGACTTGTTTGAGATAAGCTACTGCATTGTTTTGCACAGTTTCACGACCGTGAAGTGCCATTTCACGACCGTGAGATCTAGAACTCGTGACTTCCTTGCTTTTCTTGAACTTTCACGGGCGTGAAACCAATTTTACGAGTGTGACTCGTCTTTTTCGACCCTTTTTCTTCAAAATCTTCACCCTTAGCTCGATTTCTCGCTCCTTCTTTAGCATTCCGCTACGTTTCGTTCATTTCAACTTACAAAAATAATCACAAACACATTAAATCCCTCCCTCACACTCTCTTTGACAAAAATTACACTAAAAATGTACAAAATTAACTAAGTAACGGGAAATTGATTTAATTAACGATTCAATTAGCCAAACGAAATTCGACCTTATTATCGTCAATTTAATTAATTTCCATGCAAACTAATATCTATCGAACACTAGTCAAATGAGTTAGAATTATTTACAAATTTGTGATTCTTAGGGGACTTCACAAAACCCGTTCTTGTTCAAAAATTAATGAGGAGTAGTCGGCTTGAGGTACAAAGCCTCGACTACTCCTACGAGAGAACCTTCCTTATAAAGCTTGATTCGTTGCCCGTTCACTTTGAATTTTTGACCATCTTTGCTTGCCAACTCAAAGTCCCCATATTTCCCTACCTCGGTGATCAAGAATGGTCCCGACCACCGGGATTTGAGCTTCCCGGGAAATAGCTTGTACCTTGAGTTGAATAGAAGAACCTTGTCTCCACATTGGAGATCCCTTTTGAGGATCTTCTTGTCATGAATGAGTTTGGTCTTTTCCTTGTAAGATTGGGCATTTTCATAAGATTTGAGCCGGAACTCCTCAAGCTCTTGTAATTGGAGTAATCTCTTGTCACCGCTCAATTTCGCATCAAGATTTAGTTCTTTGATCGCCCAATATGCCTTGTATTCGAGCTCTATGGGCAAATGGCAAGACTTGCCATACACCAACTTATAAGGCGACATTCCAATAGGAGTTTTGAATGCCGTCCTATATGCCCATAATGTGTCATCGAGCTTTGAACTCCAATCTTTGCGGTGCTTTGAGACCACTTTTTCAAGGATAGATTTGATTTCTTTGTTGGAGATTTCGACTTGCCCACTTGTTTGGGGATGATACCCCAAACCGGTACGATGATGAACACCATATTTAAGAAGTAGTGAGTCAAGTCGTTTTTCATGAAAGTGCTTTCCTCCATCACTTATTAGAGCTCTAGGTACTCCAAACCGGGGAAAAATAATCTTCTTTAAGAAATTGATGACAACTTTGGCATCGTTGGTAGGGGAAGCCACCGCCTCCACCCATTTGGACACGTAGTCTACGGCCACAAGAATGTACCTATTCCCTCTTGAAGAAATAAAAGGGCCTTGATAATCTATCCCCCACACATCAAACACTTCCACCTCAAGAATCCCCCTTTGGGGCATCTCATTCCTCCAAGAAATGTTGCCGGTGCGTTGACAAGCATCGCAACTTTGGACAAAGTGCTTGACATCATGGAACATAGAGGGCCAAAAGAACCCGGATTGAAGTATTTTAGCAACGGTTTTGCTTGCCCCATGGTGCCCTCCATAAGGAGAGGAGTGGCATCCCTTCATGATTTCATCATACTCCCATTGTGGAACACATCTTCTATACATCCCATCACCACACTCCTTAAACAACAAAGGATCATCCCAAAAGTATCTCTTGGCTTCAAATAAAAATCTCTTCTTTTGATTGTGGTTGATGCCCGGTGGAAGAACACCACCCACAATATAGTTGGCAAAATCCGCAAACCAAGGTGCTTGATTTTGGATTGTTTCATGAATTGCAAAGAGAAAATCATCCGGGAATGAATCGTTGATAGGCATGTCATCTTTACTTCCATCATAGCTTAGCCGGGACAAGTGGTCCGCCACCGCATTTTCCGCACCCTTCTTATCTCTTATCTCCAAATCGAATTCTTGTAAGAGAAGGATCCATCTAATGAGGCGGGGCTTAGCTTCTTTCTTGGCAAGTAGATATTTGAGTGCGGCATGGTCCGTATACACAATGACTTTGGAGCCAATCAAGTACGAACGGAACTTATCAAGAGCAAAAACAATGGCAAGAAGCTCTTTTTCCGTCGTTGCATAGTTCACTTGTGCCTCATCAAGGGTCTTGCTAGAATAGTAAATGGCATGCAAAGCTTTATCCTTCCGTTGGCCAAGAACCGCGCCAACGGCATAATCGCTTGCGTCGCACATCACCTCAAATGGCAATTCCCAATCCGGGGATTGCATGACCGGAGCCGAAATAAGAGCTTCCTTGATCCTATCAAATGCCTCAACACACTCATTAGTAAAATGGAAAGGGGTATCCTTGAGGAGAAGTTGTGTAAGTGGTTTAGCAATTTTGGAGAAGTCCTTGATGAACCGGCGATAAAAGCCGGCATGACCAAGGAAGCTTCTCACCCCTTTGAGATTTGAAGGTGGGGGTAATTGCTCAATCACTTCCACCTTTGCTCTATCAACTTGGATACCCTTTTCCGAAATAAGATGACCGAGAACCACCCCTTCATTAACCATGAAGTGGCACTTCTCCCAATTCAAAACAAGACTAACTTCTTCACATTTTTGCAACACCAAGGACAAATTATGCAAGCACAAATCAAAATCTTTCCCATATACACTAAAATCATCCATAAAAACTTCCATGATAGATTCAATGTAATCGGAAAAAATGCTCATCATGCATCGTTGAAATGTAGCCGGGGCATTGCAAAGACCGAAAGGCATTCTCCTATAGGCAAAAGTGCCATAAGGGCATGTGAATGTGGTCTTAGATTGGTCAATCGGGTCAATTGGGATTTGGAAGAATCCCGAATATCCATCTAAATAGCAAAAATACTTGTTTGAGGCAAGTCTCTCTAAGAGTTGGTCAATGAAGGGAAGGGGGAAATGATCCTTTCTTGTTGAGGCATTCAACCTCCTATAATCTATGCACATTCTCCATCCCGTCACTAACCTAGTGGGCACTAGTTCATCCTTATCATTCTTCACTACCGTGGTGCCACCTTTCTTTGGCACCACTTGCACGGGGCTAACCCAATCGGAGTAAGAGATTGGGTAGATGATCCCGGCATCTAGTAGCTTCATGACTTCACCTTTGACAACCTCTTGCAAGGTGGGGTTTAATCTTCTTTGGGGTTGCCTTCTTGGCTCATGGTCATCTTGCATATGAATTCTATGCATACACAATTCGGGGCTAACCCCCTTCAAATCATCCAAGCTATAGCCTATAGCTTTCTCATGTTTTCTCAACACACACAACAATGCATTCAATTGATCATCATCAAGGCTAGCATTTACAATTACCGGTTTGCACTTCGACTCATCAAGATAAGCATATACTAAGTTAGAAGGAAGGGGTTTAAGAGAAGGAGCTTGTACCTCTACCGCAATGTCTACCGCACAAGAAGTTTGGATGATAGACTCAAGTCTTAAGAGTTGTTCTTCATCAAGCTCTTCTCCCTCCAAAGTTGCTTCAAGCAAGTCGAACTCAAACCCATGTAGCTCCTCCATGATATCCCTTGGCTCTAAAGTCAATATAGCCTCCAAAGGGTCCCTCATATAGAAGCTAGGTGTAACTTCTTCAACGAAGGCATCAATAATGTCAATGAAATAGCATGCTTCTCCAAGATTGGGAGCTTTCATGGCATTTTGCAAATTGAAAGTGATTTTCTCATCCCCCACTTCAAGAGTAAGCCTCCCTTGTTTCACATCAATCACCGCTCCGGCGGTGTGCAAGAATGGCCTCCCGAGAATAATGGGGATTTGAGAATCCTCCGCCATATCAAGAACAATAAAGTCCACCGGGATGAAAAATTTCCCAATTCGAACCGGGACATCCTCCAACACACCCAAAGGTTGCTTTGTTGATCGGTCCGCCATTTGAAGTGTAATGTTTGTGCATTTAAGCTCTCCCATGCCAAGTTTTTCACATATGGAGTATGGCATCACACTCACACTAGCTCCCAAATCACACAAGGCCTTGTCAATGGTAATGTTGCCTATGGTGCATGGGATGGAGAAACTACCCGGATCCTTCAATTTTGGAGGGGTTGGGTTTTGTAGAAATGCACTACATTCACCGGTGAATGCCACGGTTTCAACTCCACTCAATGACTTCTTCCTTGTAAGAATGTCCTTCATAAATTTTGCATAGGCGGGGATTTGAGTGATGAGGTCGGTGAAAGGAATAGAGACCTCCAAGTTCTTTACAATTTCCATGAACTTGCCTAGTTGCTTATCAAGTTTCGTCTTGGCTTGTCTAGAAGGAAAAGGTAGCCTTATCACAATAGGCTCCTCAACCTTCTTGTTTGTTGTTATCACATCATCATTCTTCTCAACAACAACTTGCTCACTTGAAGAGCACTCTTCCTCCTTATCATCCAATTCAACAACCTCAATTTCAATTTGCCCATCATCTTCCACTTTGTCTCCCTCTCCATTATCATCTTCAATTGGCATTCTTGGCCCCTCATAACTCTTTCCACACCTCAAATGTATGGCATTGGCGGTTTCATTTCTAGGTGGGTTACCTTGAGGAGGTAATTGACCCTTTCCCCTAGAGGAACTCCCCGAGGCTATTTGAGTCACTTGAGTTTCAAGCATTTTATTGTGGGCAAGGATGTTATTGATGATAATATCTTTGGCTTGGTTATCTTTTTGCAATTGGAGAATCGCTTTGTGAATGTCCAAGTTTGGATCCCCAACTTGTGGTTGCATGGGAGGTTGATTTTGTGGTGGTGGGTTGTATTGATTTTGGTTGTATTGTGGTTGATTGTAGGAAGGTTGGTTTTGATTGTATTGTTGTCTTTGGAAATTTTGTTGATTGTTTCTCATGGGTGGGGCAACATATGGTTGTGGTTGAGGGTTTTGAACATTTTGGCTTTTGTATGAGAGATTTGGGTGGTTCTTTGTGTTCTCATTGTAGAAGTTGGAGTAAGGGGTTCCTTGCCTATAAGATTGAAAGGCATTTACTTGTTCCACGGATCCTCTACATTCTTGGGGATCATGACCAAATGTTCCACAACATTCACAAACCCCTTGAGGTAAGCTTGGTGCCATCACCATAGCATTCACTTGTTGCATAGGAGGTTGAGTTAATGAACTTTGAGCTTGTTGGAATAGAGCCGTTTGTTGGTCCATTTTGAGGTTCATTGCTTCCATATAAGAGCTAAGTTGAGCTCCAAAATCGGCTCCCATTTGAGTAACGGAGCTCACTTCATGCCTTCCCCTAGGAGTTTGCCTTGGCCTACTAAATTGTGAGTTATGGGCCGCCATCTCCTCTATCCTTGCCCAAGTTTGAGCATCATCTACTTCCGTGAACCTTCCATTTGATCCCATGTTCAAAATTCCTCTAGCATCTTCATAAAGTCCATTCCAAAATTGTTGTACCAAGAACCACTCACTCAAACCATGGTGAGGGCAAGAACGAATAATCTCCTTGAATCGGTCCCAAGCTTCATAGAGTGACTCTTCATCCCTTTGCTTGAACCCGGTTATCTTAGCTCTCAACATATTTGTCTTTTCCGGTGGATAGAACTTTTGATAAAAAGCTAGAGCTAGCTTCTTCCATGAGTCAATACCTAGAGCGACCTTGTCAAGACTCTTCAACCATCGTTTTGCCGCTCCAATAAGAGAGAAAGGAAACAAGACCCATCGGATTTGGTCTTGAGTCACTCCCGTTTGAGAAACGGCATCACAATAATCACAAAAAGTCTCCATGTGTAGATGAGGGTCTTCACTTGGCATACCTCCAAATTGGTTTCTCTCTACCAATTGGATAAAAGCGGTTTTAGCAATGAAATTTCCGGTGAGATTTTGTGGTACGGGGGTGGTGTTTGGAAGAGTATCCTCCGTGGGAATGGAGTGAGATGAGAATTTAGGCATTGTTAGAAGAGTGGGTGGTTGGATGTCTTGTGGGATGGTTGGTGGGATTCCAAAAGGATTCACAAATTCCGCAATCGGCACAATATCCTCCCAATTCTCTACACTTGGATGCTCAATATCTATCTCGTTACTTTCCCGAATTTCCCTTTCTTCAATTGAAGGTAAAAGATCCTCCGTTGTGATAATCGGGTTTGAAGAAGAGCCTCTACTTGCGGTTTTGAAGACTTTGCGAAGTCTCCTAAAGGTCCTTTCGATCTCGGGATCGATTGGAGGTTGATTCTTTGGGGGAGCTCGCCTGGGCATACAAGAAAACTAAATGTAAACGGTGAGAATGCCTTGAGAAACTAGGTTTCTCAAGACAAGAGGCAAAAAACTAAAGCAAACTAAAAACAATCAAATTAAACATACACCGTCCCCGGCAACGGCGCCATTTTGATGTAGTGAAAATAGTTGTGAAGTAGGGATGTCGATCTCAGGGACGGTTGTTGCTTAAAAAATGATCTAAAAGTCTACTAAAGTCTCTTGCAAGTCACAAGTAATTGGGTTTGGGTTTGTTGACTAAACTAGTGCAACAACAATTAAAAACAATTAAAAACGACAAAAGAAGTCTAAGACGAGAAAGATAATCAAGTAAGAATCAATAAAAGGAAGGTCTAGGATTGATGGGTTCAAATGGGTAATTCGGGTTCTAGTGAGTCGGGTTCATAGTTGATGGGTAGTCAAACTTGGGCGCGGTGGATTGAGACTCTCGAACTTACAATCCCTCCCATATACCGAACCAAGCTAGCTCTCGCGTACACACGGTCGATACACCAACTATATGCAAATCCTAACATATTCCGAGGCTATTGATCTTACGGAAATGTACGATAAACATGAATCATGCAAGATTGTCAAACAAGCATTTCATCAAACATATAGTATGCAAAAGTTGGAAGAAAGACAATTAAGCAACAATTTAACCCGACTAACAAAGATTAACCCTCATTCAAACCCATTATCCCCCACTAATCCTAGATAAAACACTACTCACTCATATTCAAAGGGAAATTAACATTCACTAAAGATTCCATAAGGAAATCAACAACAACATTAAACATTTCTAATTAACAATAAGTAGATAACGATAATTGAAATGAAAACTTAATTAAAGGCAAGATTAAGTAGAGAAATTATACCAACTTGGAGAAAGATTAGAACTTTGATAAAAATACCAAGATTTCGTCACAAATCTTTGGATATAACCCAAGTTCATACACTAAACCAAGTCGAAATCACTAATTAACCGACTAATTAGCTTAATTAAGAAAGATTAATACAAGATTAAATACTAATTATATGAAAGTTTCAGATCTAGGGTTTCGTGCCGTTTAATTACATAAGAGGGTCTATATATAGGTTTACAAAATGAAGGAAAGATGGGCCTCGAGAAGCTTCATGGACTGACAAAGTCACGACCGTGAAATGGGTTTCACGGTCGTGAAAGACGTCTCACGACCGTGAAACTCCATTTCCCGGTCGTGAAGGAGTTGGCAGAGCAAGGCTAACTTTCACGAACAAGTCACGACCGTGAAATGCATTTCACGACCGTGACTGAGCTTTCACGACCGTGAAATGCATTTCACGGTCGTGAGCTCAAAAGCACGACAATCCAAATTCTTGGAAAGGCATTTCACGACCGTGAAATGCCTTTCACGCCCGTGAGATCTCATTTCCCAACTTCCTTCGCTTGACTTTGTTGTTTCCTTCTCGGTTTCGCTTGCCTTGACACGGGAGGGCTTTGGCGCGTCGAGTAGGGCCCCCAAGGGTATATGGGGCCCCCAAGGTATGCCGTGGGTCCTCCGAATGATTCACCTTCTTCTTTGTTGATCAAAAGTAGGTAGAAATCGCCTCAATTGACGGTTTACCTACAAGAAACAAGATAAAAGCGAGAAATATGCTAGAAGAAGGTAAAACACATAGAAACGCTCCTATGGAGCGTTAAAGGCAAGCAAAACGAGACAAAAAGGGGTGAAAATGTAGGGTGAAATGACACTATATCAGTATGTTGGGTCGATATCAGTCCAATCCTGGAATGGGTCATTAGAGTGCGGCTAAAAGGTTTTAAGGTACTTGAAGGGAACAAGGGACAAAATGCTCACTTATAGACATACTGATCAGCTTGAGGTTATTGGATATG
Organism: Heliosperma pusillum; assembly: GCA_022085475.1. Lineage (NCBI taxonomy): Eukaryota > Viridiplantae > Streptophyta > Magnoliopsida > Caryophyllales > Caryophyllaceae > Heliosperma > Heliosperma pusillum. The sequence continues at coordinate 6,568 of JAIUZE010068641.1, read as the reverse complement.
CTGACTCAGATTTTGGAGGATGCGTGAACTCAAGGAAAAGCACTTTTGGTTATGTGTTTGTTTTAGCTGGGGGAGCAATCTCCTGAAAAAGTGCTAAACAAACAATTATTGCCTCATCCACTATGGAAGCTGAGTTTGTAGCGTGCTTTGAGGCTACTATTCAAGCTTTATGGTTGCGGAATTTTCTTTCAGGGCTTAGCATTATGAATTCTGTTGCAAGGCCGTTGAGAATTTATTGTGATAATACCGCAGCTGTCTTCTTTTCGAAGAATGACAAGTATTCTAAAGGAAGAATGACAAGTATTCTAAAGGAATAATACCGCAGCTGTCTTCTTTTCGAAGAATGAAACACTGTGTCAATTGAGCACATTATGACTAGTGCTAATATAGCAGATCCTTTAACTAAGGGATTACCTCCAAAGACATTTTTGAAGCATGCTATTGATATGGGTCTGGAGGATAATCATTAAGGCTTTTCGTTTATGTTTGGATCATGCTAATGCTTTGTAATGATGACACTTATGTTTTGATTGATCAACTTATGTTTTATTGTGATGATGATTTCCAAACAATTTTCTGTATCGTATTATTGTTATTTGGGGATTATGTTTGCTCCTTGTACAGACTGGTTATTCTAAGTGATTGGTCCGTAGTACATGGAAGGACCACTTCTCTTTTATAGTAGTGTCTCCGCCATGACTCAAACAGTTGTTCAGGGATGATCAGGGTAATTAAGATAAACCCATTATGGGTTCATTTAACCGTCTACGCGTCTTATGTTATACTTAAGCGTGACATTATGTTTTGATCAGTAATATGGTCCAAGTGGGAGAATGTAAGAATTATTATTTAATTCTCTATTATGTGGACCTAATTACTGATGTCAGTCACCTTAATTAATAACGGTTAAATATAATATTCCGGGTTTTTAGTAGGAGTAATAGATTAAGTGGATTAAGGTTAATGTTTACAGACCATTAACATATCAGGCCCACTTACACTACTACAAATACACGCAATAACAACGCCCCATCAACAACGCATACTCACGAAAATAAAGAAAAACCGTTGTGGAATGGAGAATTATTTTTCCGCGGAATTATATTAAACCTAATAACAACGGTATTAATTTTTCAAACGTTGTTATTAGTTTTAACAACGGCGTGAACTAAAATAACCGTTGTAAATAAATCTACTAATAACAACAGTTTATTTTATATCCGTTGTTATTAATTTAGCGCGAAATAAGGAAAAGTAATAACAACGGGTATGAAAAGCCCGTTGTTATAATGTCTTATTAATTTGGCGCAATATTTGGCTTAAATTAATAACAACGGATATAATTTTGTTGTACGTTGTTGTTAGTTGTAACAACGGATATAACTTTTTTAACCGTTGTAAATAAGGAACCTAATAACAACGGTTACTATGAATAATAACCGTTGTCAATACTTTTAATAGAGATGAAAAAAACACACAACACTAATAATACTGTACTGCAACACAAAAACACAAACACAAAGCGATTATACTGCATCACAAAACCACAAACACGAATAATTTATTGATTTCCTGATCGTCTCTTTGTCATCATCTCCGTCTGCTATTTCTTATTAATCAGGTATTCTAATAATTTTTCTTTATTGATTTCCTGAATTTCGTTTATTTGTGAATTAGTTGGCTTATTATTGAATTAGTTTTAATTAGTTGGATTTTCTGAATTACTTGACTTACTATATATACTATGAATGTAGATAAATGACTCGAACTTGGATGAATGCTGCGAATATGAGTGACCCAAACTATGAGGATGGTTTAGCTGAATTTTATGAAGTCGTTGCGAACAATTTGAATGGTTCTTCTAGTATTCCATGCCCTTGTGAAAGATGTGGTAATATTAGGTATATGGCTATTCCGGACGTTAAAATTCACCGAGAAAAGTATAGTTTTAGTCGATCCTATACCCGTTGGATTTTTCATGGGGAATCATTAGAGGAAGATAATAATTTTGAAGAAGATGATCTTGAGGTATACGAAAGGATAACTGATGATCCCGAGTTTGCCGAGTATGTTGAGTTGGAAGCAGACGAGTTGAATGTTGGGTCTACAGATAATGAAGAAACAGATGATGAATCAAATGCTTTTGAAGATGAAAACATTAATTTGGATGACCTTGACAACATGTATGAGAAGTTGTGTGAGTCTGAAGCGCCTCTATACCCTGGTTGTAAGTACACAAAGATGTCGGCTGTGGTGAAGTTGTATAATATCAAGGGGCAAATGGGGTTAGTGACACGTGTTTCACTAGTTTATTAGCCTTGATAAACGACATGCTTCCAGATGGTAATGTTCTTCCCGTTAAGACATATGAGGCTAAAAACTAATTAGAGGGGTGGGTATGAAATATGAGAAAATACATGCATGTCCAAATGATTGCGTATTGTATCGAAAATTATATCAAAACTTAACCAATTGTCCGGTTTGTTTTGAGTGGCGTTAGAAGGATAAGGAAGGGATCCCGGCTAAGGTGTTATGGTATTTTCCAGTGATACCAAGATTCATAAGGATGTTTGCGAATAGCAATGATTCAAAAATGTTAACTTGGCATGAAACTGGAAGAATAAATGATGGGAAGCTAAGACACCCGACAGATGGTATGCAATGGAAATCGTTCGACGCTAAGTATCCCGAGTTCGGCATTGAACCTAGAGACTTACGTCTAGCGCTGTCCACTGATGGAATGAACCCACATGGAAACATGAGTACCCAACATAGTACTTGGCCAGTAGTGTTGGCAATATATAACTTACCTCCATATGTGTGCATGAAAAGAAAGTACTTGATGTTGTCGTTGTTAATTTCCGGCCCTAAACAACCTGGAAATAATATAGATGTCTATTTGGAACCTATTTTAGATGATTTGCGAATTTTGTGGGATAGTGGGATAGAAGTATTTGATGCATATAGGAATGAAACTTTCAATTTGAGAGCGATGTCATTGTGTACAATAACCGACTATCCGGCTTATGGCGACCTTTCTGGGCATACGGTGCATGGGAAAGAGGCATGTCCATTGTGTGGGGAGGATATCGAGTCTGAATCCTTGAAGTGTTCTCATAAGTATGTGTATTTGGGAAATAGGAGGGGCTTGGATCCTGACCATTGTTATCGCAAGCAGCAGAAAACATTTAATGGACGTCAAGAACATCGTCAACCTCCTAGAATTTTGAGTGGGCATGAAGTTTATCAGAAAGTAATGCATATTGAGATAAAATATGGGAAGAAGAACGGCTCTAAATTGTCTACTCGTGGGTATAAGAAAAGATCCATATTTTTTTATAAACTTCCATATTGGCCTGACCTGGAGGTCAGGCATTGCCTCGATTTCATGCACATTGAGAAAAATGTATGTGATAATATTATAAATACCCTCCTGAATGTTCCCGGTAAAACAAAGGATAACGCCGCAGCTAGGGAAGATATGCAAATGATGGGTATTAGGCTAGAGTTGGCACCACAGAAGAGAGGTAATGGTACATTTTTACCGCCAGAAGCTTATACCCTTTCACGGAATGAGAAAAAAGAGTTTTGTGCATGCTTGAATGGAATTAAAGTGCCACATGGTTATTCGTCCAACATCAAAAGCCTTGTGTCGATGCAAGATCTAAAACTCACCGGGTTAAAGTCACATGATTGCCACACTTTGATGCAACAATTACTATCCGTGGCTATTCGCCCCATTTTACCTGAAAAGGTACGATATGCTATTACCAGATTCTGTCTCTTCTTCCAGTCCATATGCGATAAAGTCATCGATCCCGATGATGCGGATTCATTGCAGGACCTCGTTGTCACCTCTCTTTGTCATTTTGAAATGTATTTTCCACCCTCTTTTTTCACTATCATGATTCACCTGACCACTCACTTGGTTAGGGAGATTTTGTACCTTGGGCCCGTGTACTTGAGATACCAGTATCCTTTCGAAAGATTGATGAAAGTCTACAGGGACTATACATCTAATCGGTATCGTCCAGAAGGTTGTATTGCTGAACGTGCTATATTAGACGAAGCTCTTGCATATTGTTACGCTCATCTCTCTCCTGAGGAGTTAATTGGCGTTCCAAAGAATCGTCATAGTGACTGGATGACCGGAAAAGGTATTAGGGGCAGGGTTGAAAAAATTGTGTCACGTGACATGTTACATTTAGCACATACGTATGTGCTAAACAACGAAGATGAGGTGCAACCTTATATTGAACAACACAAAGATGAGCTCAAATACGATCACCAAAACAAGAGCGAGATGTGGATTGCAAACGAGCATAAGAAGACATTTGGAGAGTGGTTTAGGAATGTTGTCTTGGAGTATAAGAATTTGTATGGTGATGACATCTCTCCTAGGTTACTACGTCTTGGGTTAGGTCCAAATGCCAGGGCCACTTTTTTCAGCGGTTTTGCTATTAATGGTCATACTTTTTACACCCGCGAGCAAGATGAGTTGAGCACAATGCAAAATAGTGGTGTGAGTTCTGAATTTGAGGCAATGCACTTTGCTACTTCAAAAGATAAAAACCCTATTTGGGGAAAATGCCTTTATTATGGTGTTATTCAAGAAATATTGGTATTAGATTACATTGATTTCACAATACCTCTGTTTCGATGTAACTGGGTTTATAACAACAACAATTGTGTTCGAAAGGATAAAATGGGATTTACGTTGGTCAATTTGGATAAGGTTGGCAATAATAAGGATGATCCTTTCATAATGGCATCCCAAGCTAAAAAAGTGTTCTATGTCACCGATCCTATGGATAAGAAGTGGTCTGTTGTACTATCTATAAGGAGTAGACGGGGTGCACCCGATAATGGTGGGGATAATGATCAGGATGTCGTGTTTGAGGGAATGGATCACTCTTCCACTGTATCTTATTTCGACAATGTTGACACTGATCATGATAACATTGAAAGCAACTATATGCGTGATGATCATGGTGAAGGTATTTGGGTTAACGAAGAAACTATGTCGGGCAAGAAACGTCCCCGATCCTGAGGTGGTTAATAATGTGAGGTATTAGCTTATATATTTTTATTTTTTTAGTTTCTGTTATTTTTTTAAATAACTATCTTTCTGATTTTTTTAAATAACTTAGGAACGGCATAGTAATAACAAACGTAAAGCACTGATACTTTATTAGCTCGAACAGATTTGCATTTAGGAACCATAGCGGAAATCTTACAACCATAGCGGATACAGACACACACACTTGACACTCGATCAACATCTATTATGATAGGCTGATACAAGACCACATGCCCTAAAACCCCATTACACTGCTATTATGATAGGCTGATACAGACACACAGGCCCTCCCGGCCATCATACATGACCACAGGCCCTCCCATCCCATTACACTGCTATTATAATAGGCTGATACAGACACACACACACACTTGACACTCAACATCTAACACAGGACGTTGCTTGGAATTTTTAGGTGTACATTGCTTGGAAAACAGCCACAACCTGGTTGTAGGCATCGACGATTTCTGAATTGGCCGACTGCTGACCATTCAAGATGGTCGGATACGGCACGTGGAAATAGTCCACGGTATTCTTCAGAAGCTCGGCATCCTCGTCTGAGGCTACCCAGAGGTATGGTTCGACTGTTGATCTATTCGGAGCAACCCAGTGGCTCTTACCATGGCCTCTGAGTTGAAACATATTGCCAAGCTTAAATGCTGATTCTGCATCTGCAAGTGATGTTCCAAACTGAATGAGTAGTATCCCTTTGAATCCCCAAGGCGCCCATTGTGCCTTAATTCTGCTGACCGAGTATCCCAGCTCAATAAGCTTATTCCTCAAAGGAGTAAAGCTTTTGGCAACAAATTTTTCATCGTCCAAATGGCCTGGGGCATTCATTAGGACACAGTGATATGGACGAGCAACATTTTGAGACATTTCAAAAATAGACAAGTGATTTAATAGTTTTGGTTTGGTTTATTTGCAGTGAATATTCTTTTCTGAATTTATAGCATTCAGTGTATTGTCTTTAGTTTTTGTTAGCTTTGGTCATTGTTGAAGATTCCCAAATTATTTAGATTTTGGTCATTCATTATACAGTCTCCATGTTTTGGTTTCTGCTGATATTGCTGTGTATAGTGCTTATGATATTGCTGTCTTTGTTGGTTTCTGCTGATTATTATTGCAGTGTATAGTGCTTATGATATTGCTGTATCTAATTATAATTAAAAAAAAAATAAAGGTAAGCAACAACAACGGTTGTTGTAAATATACCCGTTGTGATTGATTATAACAACGGTTAATAACCATAAACCGTTGTCATAGTGTTTACTAATTACAACGGGTAGACTACTATAACCGTAGTCATTACTCTATCACAACGGTTTGTTTATGATAACCGTTGTCAATATTTGTAGATAGGAAACACACACTAATAATACGACTGTACTGCAACACAAAAACTCTATCACAAAGCGATCATTTTTCTGTCATCATCTCCCTTATTATTTTTGAATTTGTGAATTTGTGAACTATTTCTTGAATTTG
>JAIUZE010068640.1:0-26957 GCA_022085475.1 Heliosperma pusillum | reverse complement strand
TATTCTTATCGTATCTCACATGTATATTCATATATGCATGATTTTACTTTTGTATTTCCTTCTATTCTATGTACGTTTATGTGATATGGCTGGGAGAACCCGGAGTTACTCCCCACTGTGTGGCATTCATGTTTTTCATGGATGAACAGGTTGCTTGCATTGGATGGCTTTTTGCTTTGACTATTTTGGGTTCGGGTGTGAGCTAGCGGGCGTTGTCCCTGGAAGTTTCACCTCTAGACGATTTTAGCTAGTTTTGCTAAACACTTGTTCTTTGCTAACATTTTGAGAGACCCCGTCTCTTTGTTGTATTTCGTACTTAGTTTGTAATATTTTGACACTCCTCGTGTTATCTATCTTGCATGTATAAAAGTTTTTAAAATACCGTATTTCCGCATATTATTTCACATGCTTGTATGTTTTATATTTCCGCATTCGCGAGGGTTGTCACACTAACTCTAGACCATCCCATATTTCCTTGGCAAAAGAACTAGATGAGAAACGATCAAATTCAGTATGAGTCATGCCGTTTTGCAACAGACTGATAGCCTTTGAATTTTTCTTAGCTTTCTTATAATCTGCCTCAACATAGTCATCTTCTTTCTTTTCGATGCGAGTGCCATTAACAGATCCAAGCATGATCTTATTAGGGCCATTCTTAATGATTAGCCAATACTCCCAATCGTTACCCTTTATGAAATGGGTCATCATATTTTTCCATAAACTGTAGTTCTTCCCATCGAATACGAGACACTTCAGATGTTTGGAATCCATTAAAATAAAATTAAATGCAGCGGAAAATAAATAAAAATAAAAGGATAAACGGATCAAACTCCTTGCTCTAAGGCAATCAAGAGCACGAGGCTCTGATACCAATTGTAGAGTCTATTGATCGAATACGAAAGAGGGTGGGGGGGGGGGGTGAATTGAGTATTAAAAACTAGCCCCACTTTTTCGATTTATATGATATGTAATTAATTATTTGATCTTATGAATTAAAATCAACTAATTAATTAATCAAAGTAAGCGTAAGTAACGAAATAACGAAAAGTAAAGAGAGTAGAGAGAGGCACACGGATTTTTGAAGTGGTTCAGTTTCACACGTTGAAACCTACGTCCACTATTCTCGATTAATAATTCTTAGTACCTTTCTAAGGATTACAAAAATTATCAACCCACTCGTATAATCAACACTATGATTATAATTCAAGGTGAGTATCGCTAAATACTCTATACTATCTTACGTTAATAAGAAAGTACAATATAACTCACACAGATTCACGTTAAAGAATTGTAAGGTTATAATGATGTACTATTATCCAATAACGTATTTCACTCAAGCGATTGATAATAATTGATGCACGACTCTTTTGAAAAATAAACTCTAAAAATAATAAATATTTTGCTCCAAGGTTTGCTTTAAAACGATTTTGGAAAATAATCACAAGTATGTATGTATCGTGATGTTCGTGTGATTTTCGTGTATTCCAAGTATGAGATGTGAAGGAGTATTTATAGTAATAGAAGCATAGTAGATCTAAAACCCTACCTTAATATTTAAGAAAGATATTTATCTTTAATATCATAAAATAATATTTGCTTTATCTTTTAGAAATATCTTTATCTCAAAATATTATTTGGTTTATCTTTTAGAAATATATTTATCTTTAATATCTCAAAATATTGTTGTAAAGATATAGTAGAATCCTAGATTAAGGTAAATAAGGAAAACAACCTATGGTGGCCGAAATACCCTAGCTACACGAAACCCTAGGAGGCACACAACCCTAGGTGACACAATCCCTTGGTTTACACGAAACCTTAGGTGGCTCAAACCCTAGGTGGGCTTATTAGGTTAACAACAAATTAAGATAGAATATATTAGAAACCCTAGGTAGCATGACAAACCATAAGTTGTATTACTAACCAATAGAATCTCATAAATATATTCTCTATTACAACTTTTGATAAATATAAAAATACTCTTTCACTTTTGAAAACATTTAAAACATTTTATTTCCAAAATCATGCATCAACATTTATCATCCAAAGTTATAAGCTATAACTTTGAACTTAAAATCTCTCGAATGGAATAGTTACCGAATGACGACCTATACTATCTAATCTTCACAAAGATCTTCAGTATACGGATCATCTCTTCATCTTGATCACAAAGACCCTACATCTTGAGTCTTGTGTTATTTGAGGTAGATCTTGCTTGAAACGATTTTCTTTAAAATTATGACTGGGTAGCTTTAACTTCCATGTAAGCTTCCAAAGTTATTCCTGAAGTTGTTATAACTTTGTCTCACTGAACTTGTCAAAGTTATGCCTGAAGTTCTTATAACTTTGATCTTTTTTCTCATAATTGTTGCTAGCTATAATAAGACTAAAGCAAACAATTACATGCATATGATATATTCAAGTAAATCACATTATCAAGTAAGCACATGTCATTATCTAAACTATAAAATTGGTCCAACACTTGTGCAAGCCGAGAGAGACATGAGGCTAAATGTTAGCACCTCCAAGGATGTGCTCCATATTAATAAAAAGAGCAAGGGAAAATTCAAAAGAGGTGGTAGCAAAGGGAAGAACCCCTCAACCTCCAAAGGCAAGGAAAAAGCTATTGAGAATAGCTCTCCCAAACCACAAAGGGGAGCCTCGACTGAGGACAAACGCCATTATTGTAATGGTGCAGGGCATTGGAAGAGGAATTGCCCCAAATATCTAGGAGATATCAAAGCTGGAAAGATTGTTTCAGTTTGTAAATAATTATCCCTATCGATTATGTTATGATCTCAACTTTGGTATAAAAAACAAGTTGTGATTCTTACCCGTCTTATAGTAATTAGAGTATGCAAGTAAAGATAAAGGCAAGGACAAGCAAGCCTAAGAAGGCTCTTCAAGGGAAGGTAAGGTAGCCACCCATGGTTAAAGACCTAAGGAAGCTTGGCCTCGAGATTGTCTCCCCTTTTTATTGTATTATGGTTGTTTAAAATTTTTTAATTTCCTTGTTGGACATGGAAGATTTATTTTCAAGAACAATTTGGTTTAATTGAATATTTGGTGACTTGGTTTTCAACCCAAGTCACTCGGTTTGTTGAAACTTTTTACTTCTAAAACTTATCATTATACTCTACTTGCACTAATAACAAAAATTGTATAGACTCAAATTGATCATATTAGTATTATGATGATTGGACCATTATAATAAAAGGCTAAGAATTCGATTCTCACTTCGAAAGATCAATTGTTAAGTCAAATTTAGTTATTGAACTCAAAATAGGGAATCTACCAAACCAATTGGCCACACCACTTATATAGACTAGTAAATGACATGAATATGAGTCCACCTCTTTAGCTTATAGAACTAGTCTATCTCAAAGCTAAGATTCGATATCTTTACAATGAAGTCTTTAGTAGATCACTTAAGTTCATGTTGTGATACTTCTACCTCACGAGTATGAGTACAAAATTGTTTGTGGCTCATAAGGCTATCTTTAAAGAAAATTGTTGTATTTTTTTCTAAAGATAGAGTGAGAGAAAATAAGCCACAATGTAAAACTAGTTAGGAACTAGTGAGGAAACCAAAAGAAAATGTTCTTAGGTTAGACTCAAGACTAGTGAGGAGACCAAAAGAAAGCGTTCTTAGGTGAATCCTTCGACTAGTGACGAGACCAAAAGAAAATGTTCTTGATATAATAAGATTATGATCTATGAAGTGGAAGTACCTAGAAATTTTAAAATTCGATTTTCTAACATAAGAGACTTATGAAACTAAATGGAATCTATGCAAAGGAATGAAGTATTTGAAATTGTCCAATAATAAATCATTCTATAGACATGAAGATGTTTTATTTGGAGGTGTCCAATTATAATTGCATAGATAGACATGAAAATGTCTGCAAAAGATAAGTTAATGCGTAACTATGCTTAGATTCATATAATCAGTAAAATACCTCATAGTAGGTGTGTACAAGATACACAATGAAACCACATGTCCAAATAGAGATTTGGACAAGGTATTTACAAGAGGTTATGATGATCTTTTTTATTATGTGATATAAGAAGAGTTTCACTCGAATTGTCGAAAAATCATGTATAGACATGAAGTTCAGTGGGAGGTAAAGTCATGTATAGCCATGAGGTTAAAATGGGAGTTAAAGTTATCATGTAAAGACATGAAGTTCAGTGGGAGAAATTGTTTTCCACGTGAATGACGAATCACTCATTATGAATGATGTATTCATATTACCTTTTTGAAAGGAGTGGTTGGATTTTAATGCTGGATGAAAGAGGGAAAGATGTATACTAAAATCAAAATTTATTGTAGAATAGAAGATTTTAGCTTGGCATTTAGAAAAGTGTCTTATATCGATAAGATCATTTATCTATTTCAACTAGTTAAATAGGTTATTTATGTTGATGAAAGTGGGATCACTATGAAAGGATCATTGTCATCCACTGAACCTAAGAGTTGTTGATTACATGAGACCAATCATGTATGCCATTACATGCACAATGTATGCCAATACATGCATATGTTGGAGTGAGTGTCCTCAACAATAGTGCGATCACTTAATTAAATCTCATTAACGAGAATACAAAGGGATGATTAACATTATAGTCAACTGATCCACATTAATCAGTAATGATTGTCTTACTAGAGTTTGACATCACTGCCGTATGACGGTAGTGATCAGTTGATCCCTTGAGGTCACACCGAAAGGACGATTCCCTAATTAAGAATATTAATTAATTGTATAATGATACAGATTAATTAATCCCTTAAACAGAACGAGTTTACGAGTGAGAAAAATATCTTATTGTAATATGATTAAATAAGATTCAATAATATAATTGTTATATTAGAATGCTTAATGTTTATGAAACATTTGAGATAAGCATGATTGGTTGATCATAATTATAATTAGTTGTAGATCATATCAACCAAATATGAGATGACCCATTTTATTTATATGTGATTATAAATTATTACTTAAAATGTTAAGTTTAATTTATATGACATGAAATTGTATTTAAATTTGTTAAATACATAATTATATTATAAGATTACATGTCACATGTCACATGTCACATGTCACATATGTGACAATTGACAAAATCACAAAATAAAATGGACACCCATATTAGCATGGGTGCACCGGTTTTGGGGACTATTGTGGTAGGTTTAATGTATTGATTGTAGTTCTAATTAAGATTAAAACAACATAATTACATACCTAGACCTAGGCCTTAGCTACTTTTCTTGTAAAGACAAAAAGTTGAAGGCATGCTCTACACTACCCATGTAAGTGCCGGCCTTGGTGAAGGTTTGAAAAGGATATTTTCCTCTTATTTTGGATGTGTGCATTTCATAAGAAATTACTTACATCATCTCACTAGAAAATACAATAATATACTTAGAAACTTTAGAAGTTTCATAGAACTTGTGTTAGAGTATAAACACTACATTACTAAAGTAGTAAGTGAAGTGTTGTATACTTGTTTTTAAGGGGATCTTGTTTATTGTTCTAGTAAAACAATATTCAAGAGATTTGGGATAGTCTAGGTGCATCACCAAGGAGAGTTCCTATACTTGGAACTACGAAGTTCATCCATACATTTTTAAGCTCAAGATTAAGTACAAGAAGGTGTCTTGTATTTGTGCCCAATACCCGAAATATAATCAATGTGAGGAACATTTTTCTTTCTCTATTTCGGTTTATATTATTTGCATGTAACTAGATCTTGTAACTAATTAAAGAGTTAATTAGTTTTTCATAAGAAATGTCTTATGAGTAGGTAGATGAACCTAACAATTGGTATCAGAGCATAGGATGTTGCATGCAATCGGTTTTATGAAGTTTTTACGAGTTAAAGTAACAAAATAAAACTAAAACATTTGTGATTTATATGATAAAGTCAAGAAATTTTGAGCATGAAATACCTTCTGGTCCTAAAATTATTTTAGGTCATTTTGATGATTTATGGAAGATTATTGCTTTATTTAATGATTTTTAGTTAGATAAATCCATTTTAATAAGTAAAATGAACATTTTATGACTAAAAAATAGTTAAAGTTCGAATCTGGCCATGAAAATTTAGTATGATATCACATGAATATTTACCTACTGTATGTAAAATGTTAGATAAATATGATTTATTTTGCATGATTTATGATTTTTTAATAGTTAAAAAGGCATAAATAGTGATTATTTTGGCATAAATAGCTAAAATGAATTTTTGGCCTGAGAAAAATTATCATATGTTGCATAAATATTGTACATATCAGATGTATAATTTTAAAATTAATTATATTAATTTTCGTGTGATTTTAGTATTTTATTTGAAAAAATCGATTAATGGCAACTATATTTTTCTCTAAAATGATTCGAAGATTTTTGACCAAATTTTTGACATGATGAAATTCCAAGAAATGTTCCATAATATTCAAAATTTTATTTTTCAAATTTATAAATTATTGTAATTTAATTCGGAATGATTACATAAAAGGTATGTTAAAAAGGGTCAAAACCGAGCAATAATGCAAAACCGAGTTGAATTATCGTCAAATAATTAGTGGAGACTAATTTTTGAGTCCTAAACATTTAGGGTAATTAACTTGGACTTAAATTTGATTTAAGTATTGATTTGTGATTTTAATTGGTTATTATCACGCATTTCCATAAAACTGGGTTTATATACGATATAAGGTTATTAGGGCGATTTGGCACATTTTTATTGCATGAGTTTACATATAATTATGCTGAATTTAGGTTGAATGAATGTCATTTGGATTTATGTAATTTTGGAATTATGTAATTTGTCTTAATATGGCCTTAATTTTTAATCGATATTACCCGAAATGTATGGGAATATTGATTTGGTTGTAATTTAATGTGATCTCGTATCACTTTTATTGTATTATTTCATTTTATTTTGAAAATGTATAATAGAATAGCCTTGTAATTTTATTATATCATTTGTAATCCCGGAGTTTCCTAAAGACGGTGCCATTTGGAAAGGCGTTCCAAAAGGAAGACGGTGTCCTATGGAGGGCGTGCAAATGAAGTTCAAGAGACCAAGGAGTTGGTTTCCGAATTTGTAATAGTTAATTTGATTTGTTATTATTTTAGGAAGGCGATACTAGGAATTTTTTTTATGCTTGCATTTTTATTTATATGTTGCATGCATGCCAAATCGCCACTTAAACAACACATGCATTTTATCGAGTCAATCGACCGCGTCAATTATAATTATCGATAGTTCACCTATTTAGTTCACTTAAAAGGAGATAGATAATATAAATTGACTTGACCTCTATTTTTGTAATTGAGACTTAGTCTTAACAAATAGTAGAACCCATGAATCCCAATTTCATAAGGAAGTAGGCTCGGCTCACCGAGGTGCTAAACTTATTACGTTGGGTAAGTGGGGCAATAAATTGTTATTGCATCGAAATTTGGTTGAACTCAACGGAAATATTAGGGTCCGTGGCCCATGTGTTCCGGGCTAAAGATGACAATAAAGTATTTCATCGACCAAGAATTCTAATTGTAGAATCGATTAAAGAGTTAAACCACCAAGTAATATTGATGAAGGTCGTGGAGTCCGTGGCTCACATAAACCCGAGTTGATATATGACTTGGGTCTTGGAATCATTTATGTAATTGGATAGAGGTCATTATATAAATGCTAAACTTGTTTAAAATGTTTACAAGTATTTTAAAACGATAAATGTTGATGTTTCTTTCAATTTCTATTTTGTAGTCAAACTTATTTATTCGCAATATCGGAAAACGATAACGAGGTTCAACCTCCCATACCACAACTCACCACCGTATCTTGGCTTAGATCCTTTATGGATCAATGCAAATTCGAAAAGAATTGTTCTAATTTCGCAAATTGGAATGGGCAACTTTGCCTTGCCACATAAGGTGATGGTAAGCTTCGTTACCTCACCAAGGCTTCTCCCAACGCTCCTAAATGCAAAGTCAACTAACGCCGTAAAGGAGGCCTATGAGACCTACCAAATAGAATCGGCCACGATCAAGAATGTCTTGATCTTCTCTATAGATGCCGAGCTTCAAAGGAATGTCATAAAGATGAATTCCACATATGAGATCTATACTAAACTCGTGACCGTGTTTTTCACGAGCTCTTAGGATCATTTAATATGAAGTCGCTTCTTAATTTTTCGACCTTATAAAATGAAGGATGGTCAATATGTTTGCTCCCACATACTCAAATAATTGAGCATGTCGAGATACTCAAGAAGTAAGGAATAGCGATTCCCGAGCAACTTGTGATTGACCGTGTACTCCACTCCCTAAACCGTATCAAAGGGTTTGTTAATTTTAGGGTGAACTTCAACATGCAAAACGTCACCACGACTCTACATGAGTTGCACAAATTGGTTGTGCAAACCGAGCGTGATATGGGCTACCATGCTAGCACTAGCAAAGATGTTTTAAACATCAAATGACAAAAAAAAAGGGAAGTTCAAGAAGAGTGGACACAAAGAGAACAAGCTCACACCTTCTAAGGACAAAAAATGGCTATTGGGAATAGTTATTCTAAATCTAAGAAGGGTGTCACCTCCAACGACAACTGCCATTATTGTAATGGTATAGGCTCTTGGAAACGTAATTGCCCAATATATTTGGGAGATATTAAGACTGGACGAGTTCTTCCAGTAAATAATAGTTCTCCCGAATGTTTATGTTAATGATATTAATCTCAACTTTGGTATTTTGATACAAGTTGTAGTTCTCATCCTCCGAATTAGATTAAAGGCATGAGAAGAAAGACAAAGAAAAGCAAGCTTTAGGGAATCTCCAAGATGAGGGAGCTAAGGTAGCCACCACATAGAGGAGACCTAAGGAATAGCTTGGCATTCTTGCTATTTGTCTTTCTAGTTATTTTGAATGTCGTTTTGGAACTTTTTTTATTTCCGTGTTAGACATGGAAACTGGTCATTATTTCCATTATTTAAAGGACAATTGTTGTACTATATAATGACAGCTTGGTTTTCAACCCAAGTCATTATGTTTGTGGAATTTATGTTCTAAAACTTTTCATTATACAAAGTTAATATCTTAAACATAAAGTATTGTTACAAATTGATCATATGCAAAAATATAATGATTGGATCATTATAATTACCTAAGTTATGAATTGGATTCTCACTTATGGACTTGTGACCAAGTATCACAACTTATTCGAAATAAGAAAGATCAATTGCATAGTCAAATCGAGTTAATGAACTCGCACTTGGGGATTTACAATCCATATAAGTCCTAAGATAAGATCTTTTAACACCAATTTGACTCCATACAGGTTATGGAAGGGTTAAGAATCCTAAATTTGTTCAAGACATGGATAAGAATCCAAGTATTTTTCTTAAATAGAGTGAGTCTATAGAGAAGCTAGAATACTAAAGTCTAAACAAATAAGTCTACTATAGATCGCTCAAAGTTAATAAGAGTTAATACGAGCATCATACACCACTTATACCTGGAGAATAAAGTTGTTTGTGACTAAGGAATTGAGCTCATGAAGCTATCCTTACAAGAATTTTCTCATTTACACCTAAAGAAACAAAACTGTTTGTGCCTCATGGTGCTATCCTTCACGTAAATAAGCGTATCTACTAAAGGATATAGTGGGAGAAAATATGCCACAAACAAAGACAAGAGAAAATGTTCTTAAGTCATCCAAGGTCGGAAGCTTATAATGAAAGCTTATAGTGAAAATTTCTACTTTTTGAAAGTAATATTTATGATCTATAGATTGGCGGTTATAATTTCCAATTCGAATTTGTTTTATAAGAGCCTTAAGAATACAAGATGGATACTATACATATAAAATCACATGGGAACGTTGGACCTCCCTAGGGTGAATAAAGCTTTATTGTAAAGTATTATATATAAGTTAAAATATAACCCTCTTTGGGATCCAAGATTATTGCATCTACACCTCGTTGAAAGTATATGTATGACAAAGTGACAAAGAGTTGTTTAAAGGTTCCTTTCTAAATGGGCATTTAGAAGTGGACAAGTTGTCTTACAAAACTTAGGAGATCAATGTGTGATCCTAAGAGATCACTTGAGAGGTTGTAATAATCATTGCATAACAAGAGAGAATGGTTTCCTCGAATTGTCGAAGAGCCATGTTTATGCATGTAGCTAAGTGGGAGCTAGATCTATCATGTGTGGACATGAGGATTAGTGGGAGTGAGAATTCATCATGTATGGACATAAAGATTAGTGGGAGCAAAATATCTTTCATGTCTTGTATGTATGAGACATATCAATCATTAGGAATGATGTACTAGCATTGCCTTCCGTGGAGTTGTTTTTAGGAAATCATTTCTAGATGAAAGACTTGGAAGAAGCATATTGTATCTAAGGCAAGAATATCTCCCATGTCTCGTATGTAGGAGACATATTGGTCATTGGGAATGATGTACTGACATTGCCTTCCGTGGAGGAGTGTTTGGGAAATCATTTCTAGATGAAAGACTTGGAGAATGTATCCAAAATCTATGGTGATAGATGAAAGAGGATACATATGATTGCTAATGTTTCCGCCATTAGGCTAATCATATTGCCAAGATATGCACATACCTTGATAAGTTGTATGCTTGGAGCATGACAAGTTTATAACAAATAATCCACATGAGAGTCATTGGATAGCTTTCAAGAATGATCATGAGATTCTCGAGGAGAACTATGAGTTTATTCTTATGTTTGGTAATAATAACTTAGTTGCGTGTTAAGTGTCACACGAATCCAAGTTTCCAAACCTGTAAAGGATCTGACAAAATCCAAGGCTAAATTTTGTTGTAAAAAGCGAATAAATAAAAAGGGATGATTGAAGTGTCAATCATTGAAAATTCTACAAATAGAATCTTAGTACATAATGATGAGGATGAGGTGGATTACAAGGATCTAATGAGTAGACCCTTCCACCAAGATACCCATCACGTGGTTATACTGATAACAAGTGGGAGCATCTTTTAAGATTAAAAGGCCCAACACTAGATAGAGATCTAGTGAGGTACTTAGATAAACATCATGTTATTGGGAATAACGATGATTGGAAAGAAAATAAGCAATTTATAAAGTTGGAACAAATGGATACATGATATATCCACCATCCAAGCTTTTATTGCATTTAAACAAGATGACCATGAAGTGTCGTAGAACTTGTATACTTTAGATTATATGATATGAAGCAATAACATGGTGTTGATTGTTCATATGTGATAATCACATTTATCGTTTGAGTTTCTGAAACTCACTATTGTGCTTTGTAATAATCCAAATAGGTTGTAATGACAACTTTGAACCCTATTAAAGTGAACTGGATTAACATAGCATTGGCCCCTAGTTGCTTATATGAGGTGACGTCTCGAAGTGACTAGAGTGTGATGCGATTGATGGCAAGTTCAAGTGTCATAGAGTCATATGAGATGACTAGTCGATCACATAGACACACTGTATGGGACACTCTGTCGGGCAGTGACCGCTTATAGAGTTCTGACAATTCATAAAGCATGGTCGTGGCGAGAGCTACTATAGTATTCTTTTGAGTCAATTCTTTAGACTAGAGACTATTCGCTCAAGTCGACATAGTTTCTCATTGACTTTGATTTTTGCCCCAAGCCATTCTGTAAAAAGGGGTGAATGGGAAATTAATGGGTCATGAAGGACTGTGAGTGTACGAAGGGAGTAGTGCGATAGGAATTGTCCAACCCCTTGTCAGGGTTTACATATATCTCAAGGCCACTCGAGGAGTAGTAAGCTGGAAATGCGTGGCCACGCTCGGAAGGTATCTACGGTAGATGATTCCGGTCAGACAGTTACTCTCCATATCGAGGAAACCACTCTACATATGATCACGTGCAAGTACGACCTGCAAGACACCTTGCATTGAGTGGGAGATTTAAAATAGGACAAGAGAATTGGTGACGCACACTTGTTGCGAACAAGTGGGAGATTGTTGGTGTGAGTGTCCTCAACAATAGTGTGATCACTTAATTAAATCTTATTAACGAGAATACAAAGGGATGATTAACATTATAGTCAACTGATCCTCATTAATCGGTAATGATTGGCTTACTAGAGTTTGACATTAATGTCGTATGACGGTGGTGATCAATTGATCCCTTGAGGTCACACCGAAAGGACGATTCCCTAATCAAGAATATTAATTAATTGTATAATGATACAGATTAATTAA
Source organism: Heliosperma pusillum (assembly GCA_022085475.1). Classification (NCBI taxonomy): domain Eukaryota; kingdom Viridiplantae; phylum Streptophyta; class Magnoliopsida; order Caryophyllales; family Caryophyllaceae; genus Heliosperma; species Heliosperma pusillum. The sequence continues at coordinate 14,708 of JAIUZE010068640.1, read as the reverse complement.
TCCCTTAAACAGAACGAGTTTACGAGTGAGAAAAAATATCTTATTGTAATATGATTAAATAAGATTAAATAATATAATTGTTATATTAGAATGCTTAATGTTTATGAAACAATTGAGATAAGCATGATTGGTTGATCATAATTACAATTAGTTGAAGATCATATCAACCAAATATGAGATGACCCATTTTATTTATATGTGATTATAAATTATTACTTAAAATGTTAAGTTTAATTTATATGACATGAAATTGTATTTAAATTTGTTAAATACATAATTATATTATAAGATTACATGTCACATGTCACATGTCACATGTCACATGTCACATGTCACATGTCACATGTCACAAGTCACATGTCACATATGTGACAATTGACAAAATCACAAAATAAAATGGACACCCATATTAGCATGGGTGCACCGGTTTTGGGGACTATTGTGGTAGGTTTAATGTATTGATTGTTGCTCTAATTAAGATTAAAACAACATAATTACATACCTAGACCTAGGCCTTAGCTACGTTTCTTGTAAAGACAAAAAGTTGAAGGCATGCTCTACACTACCCATGTAAGTGCCGGCCTTGGTGAAGGTTTTAAGAGGATGTTTTCCTCTTATTTTGGATGTGTGCATCTCATAAGAAAATACTTACATCATATCACTAGAAAATACAATAATATACTTATAAACTTTAGAAGTTTCAAAGAACTTGTGTTAGAGTATAAACACTACATTACTAAAGTAGTAAGTGGAGTGTTGTATACTTGTTTTTAAGGGGATCTTGTTTATTGTTCTAGTAAAACAATATTCAAGAGATTTCGGATAGTCTAGGTGCATCACCAATGAGAATTCCTATACTTGGGACTAGGAAGTTCATCCATACATTCTTAAGCTCAAGAACAAGTACAAGAAGGTGTCTTGTATTTATGCCCAATGCCCGAAATATAATCAATGTGAGGAACATTTTTCTTTTTCTATTTCGGTTTCTATTATTTGCATGTAACTAGATCTTGTAACTAATTAAAGAGTTAATTAGTTTTTCATAAGAAATGTCTTATGAGTAGGTATATGAACCTAACAGCACATACCTAAATGAGTTGAATGTTGCGAGCATGACAAGCCTATAACAAATCAATCCACATGAGTGTCATTGGATAGCCTACAAGAACATCAATAGGGTTCTCATGGAGAACTAGGGACTCATTATTGTGTTTGGTAGAGAAAATTTGTATATGTGATAAAGGTTACACAAACCCAAATTTTCAAACTTATAAGGATTTATCGAAATCCTTTGCGTACTTTTGTTATACAAGAAGCAAATAACTAAAAGAGTGATTGAAGAGTCAATCATTATAAGTTTTACAAATAGAGACCTAATACATTATGATGAGGATAAGATGGCTTACAAGGAACTAATGGTAGATCCTTTCACCTAATACCTATCAGTTATAATGATAACAAGTAGGAGCATCTTTCAAGTTAAAGAGCCCAACACTAGATATAGATCTAGACATTTACGTAGATGAATTTATGTTATTAGGAATAACATTGGATGAAAGGAAAAAGCAATTCACAAGGTTGGAATAAATGAATACATGTTATATTCACTACCCAAGCCTTTATTGCATTTAATAAGATCGTCATGAATTGTCATGGACGAAATAAACTTTATATTATATGATGTGAAGCAATAACATTGTGTTGATTGTTCATATATGATGATCACATTTATCGTTTGAGTTTCTAAAACTCGTTTTTGTGCTTTGTTATATTCAAATGGATTGTAGAGACATTTTTGAACCCCATTAAAGTGGGCTGGATTAACATAGCATTGACCCCTAGTTTCTTTTATGAGGTGACGTCTCCAAATGACTAGAGTGTGATGCAATTGATGGCAAGTTAAAGTGCCATAGGGTCATAAGGGATGACCAGTCGATCAAATAGACAGATTGTAAGGGACAATCTGTTAGGCAGTGACCGCTTATAGAGTTCTGGCAACTCTTTGTAGAGTGGTCGTGGCTAGAGCTACTAGTATTCTTTTTTACTCAATTCTTTGAGACTCAATTCTTTGACTAAAGACTGTTCGCCTAAGGTTGCACAGTTTCAGAGTGACTTTGATTTATTCTCTACGACCTTCGTAACTGGGGTCAAATGGGCATCTTTCGGGTCATAATGAGCTGTGGCTATTCGAAGGGAATAGTGCGATAGGAATTGTCCACCCCTTTTGTCAGGGTTGCTTTAAAATCTCAAGGCCACTCGAGGAGGAGTAAGCTGAAAATGCGTGCCACGCTCAGAAGGTATCTATGGTAGATAATGTCGGTCAACAGTTACTCTCCAGATCGAGGAAACCACTCTTGATATGATCAAATGCAAGTACGACCTGCAAGACACCTTGCATTGATTGGGAGATTGTAATAGGACAAGAGAATTTGTGACGCACACTTGTCTCAGACAAGTGGGAGATTAATGGAGTGACTGTTCTCAACAATAGTGCGATCACATAATTAAATCAAAATAATAAGAATACAAAGGGATGATGAATATTATAGTCAACTGGTCAACATAAATCGGTAACGATTGGCTCACTTGAGTTTGACGTTACTGTCGTATGACGGTGGTGATCAGTTGATCCCTTGAGGTCACACCTAAAGGACAATCCCCTAATCATGAAAGTTAATTAATTTTATAGCGATACAGATTAATTAATCCCTTAAATTGAACTAAGTTTATATTGTAAGTGAGAATTATATCTTATTGTAATATGATTAAATAAGATTCATTTTAATAATTTAATTGTTTTATTACTAAGAATGCATTATGTTTATGAAACATTTGAGATAAGCAAAATTGGTTGATTATAATTACAAATTGTTGTAGATTATATTAACCAAATATGAGATGACCCATTTCATTTACATGTAATTATAAAATATGACTTAAAATGTTAAGTATAATTTATTTGTTATGAAAGTGCATTTAAATTAGTTAAATGCACATTTATAAACCAAATTACATGTTGCATGTCACATGTGACACATTGTATGACAATTGACATTTGAGAAAGTTAAAATCGATACCTTATTATCAAAGGGGGTGTTTTTATTTAATTGTTAAAAAGAAACATCATCATAACCTAAAGGTATAGCCTTACATACCTAGTTTCTTGTGAAGAACAAAAGGAAAAGGCAACACCCTTCCTCAAAGGGGTGTGCCGGCTCCATGGGTAGAAAAAGAGAAATGTTTTCTCTTTTTAAGACTCACATGATCTCATATATGTAGTGCACTAACTTATCTCTCAACTACACTACTTCTCACTCTAAAGTAATAAGCTTAAGAAGTATCTAATATCATATGTTCATAGATTACTAATTATATTACGAAGTGTAGTAATAGAGTGATTAGTAATATTTTAAGGGAGACTACTATATTATACTAGTGTAGTATTTTAGTAGTAATTTAGGAGTTGTCTTGGGTGCAACCTATTGGAGAGTTTCTAATTTGAAACTAGGAGTTCATCCTTTGATTTATAGCTCAAGAACAAGAGTAGGAAGCAGTCCTATCTTGTGCCCAAAAATTCGTTCAAATCAATGCAAGAAAATGTTTCTTCTTATATTTGTTTTTAAATGTTATGCATGCATAAGGTCTAAATGGTTTAAGAGTAAACTATTAGTAAAATGATATTAGAAATGTCTAATATCGAGTTTATGAAATATACAAGTGGTATCAAGAGCTTTGGTTGTTGCATGCATAATCGATTTATAGTTTTTTCTAGTTAATGTAACTTAAAGAAAACTAGTAATTTGTGTTTTATAAGATAAAATCACAAAGTTATTTGCATGTCAATATATTCTGGTCCTAATATGATTTTAGGTTATTTTGATGATTTATGGAAATTTATATTGCTCATAAATGATTTTTAGTGTTTTTATTACATTTTAATGAGTAAAATGATGTTTAAAATGGTAAAAATAGTTAGACTTTCCTTCTGACCGTGAAATCTTTACACAATATCACACATGCATTTTACTTACTGTATGTGAGGATCGCATTCTCCATCATGAACTTCTTCCATTAGTTTTTGTGCCTGTGAATGATCAAGGCAATGCAAGATGACACCAAGAGGTGTTCTTTTTATATAGCTTTCCTTGCATAAGGTCATATTTGGGACTCGCTTTGTTCAAGTATCTAAAATCAACACACACCCGGATTCGCCCATCCTTTTTGGGTATGGGGACTATGTTAGCCACCCAGTCAGATTACTCGGAAACTTTGATGAACCCGACTGTGAATTGTTTCTTGACTTCTTCTTTGATCTTAAGGGTCCATTCAGTCTTCATTCGACGAAGCTTTTGTTTTACAGGTTTGAAACCTGGCTTGATTGGAATTCGATGTTCTGCGATATCCCTGTCGATCCCTGACATGTCTTTGTAAGACCAAGCGAAAACGTCTTTGCGTCTTTGAACTTGTGTAGAAGGTCGACGAAACTGGCCTTTTTGGCCGGGTTTAATGTCGTCCCTCTCCTAAGTTCTCGGGGTTCTAGTTCGGTCCCTACGTTGATGGGTTCAATGTTTTCTATAAGTGGTGCACCTTCCCCCTCTTGTAGTATTTCTTTGATTATATGGGGAGTTACTTCGATCGAGTCTGGGTCAGGATAATCCTCATTGTCATCATAAACAGAATTGCATTCAGGAAAACGGAAGGAGTAAGTAGAATCTGATTTATTCATATTAAATTTTGAGAATAGCTGAAACAAAGAGGTCATCTGTTCACTTGTCAGAGGCGGTAGAGGAACAGCTGCTGGGACATTCTCCTTGCTACTGTAATTGCTATCTACTAAGCTAGGAGAAATAAAGGGATGAGGGTGACAACAGGAGGAGACTCTCTAGGACTTTGCTAGACTCGGACTCTGACTCTGACTCCGACTCTGACTCTGACTCGAATTCGTTGTCTTCCGGTTTTCCTTTGAACATCTCTTCTTCACATATGGATTTCATCTTCGACTGGGGAGAAGAGGTTTGAATAATCCAAGGTGAATTCTTCATTTGTAATCACTAGAACTCCAAAAGGATTCTTAGCGTTGTTAGGTTTGTTTCCAGGAGGGATGGGTAAACGACCATCCTCAATCATATATTGAATGACATGTTTCAACTTGTAGCACTTCTCTGTGTCATGTCCTCTGCCCCTATGATATTTGCAGTAAGCGTCTTCATCCTAGAACCGACCCTTCTTTTCTGGGTCAGGTGTAGGTCCTATGGGTCGGAGTTTGCCTTGTTGAGTAAGCCTCTTCAAGGCATTGGAGTATGTATCACCGATGTTGGTGAATTTGCTTTGGAGGTTATTCTTCCTAGGTATTTCAATAAGGTTGACTTCATCAGTCTTGTTAGCTGAGCGATACGAATATCTTGTTGAGCCTTGTTAGCTAAGCCATAAGGTGTTTCAACAAGGTTGACTTCACTTCTTGTTCCCAGCACAGTCAAGTCTTTGAAAGACTTTATATTTTGGTACCTCAGATAGTTTGCATAAATGAGTCTCAGGTTGTCCACGAATTTCTCTACAAGGGTAGCTTCATCTGGACGTTTAACAACCTGTGTGCTAGTTTTCCTTTGCTTACTTAGAGAGTCGGCGAAACCTTCTTTCTCATTTTGGGTAAGAAACTCTAGAGCAGCTTATTGACTTGAATGTGATTCAAAGGGTTCTCATGTCCCTTGTGTAAGTTTCTTAAACTCAATATTAGACATTTCTAATATCATAAAATAAATAGTTTACTCTTAAATTATAAGGAACTTATGCATGCATAACTAAATAATACAAAAATAAGAAGAAACTATTTCCTCACATTGATTTGGACGATTTAGGGCACATGAATAGGACACCTTCCTATACTTGTTCTTGAGCTCAAAATATAAGGATGATTTCCAAGTTCTTAGAATAAGAACACTCCAATTAGTTGCACCAAGATAATCCCTAAATTACTACTAAAATACTACACTAGTATGATGCGTAGTTTCCCTTAAAATATCACTAATCACTCTATTACTACTGTTAGTAATATTATTAGTAATCTATGAACATAAGTTGTTAGAGGCTTCTTAAGCTTATTATTTTAGATTAAGAAGTGGAGAGGTTGAGAGATAAGTTCGTGTTTTTCTCATATGAGATCAAGTGAGTATTAATAAGAGAAAACACTTCTCTTTTTCTACCCATGGAGCTGACACCCTACAAGCATGGGTAAGGGTGAGTTGCTTTTGTTCTTAACAAGATATTAGGTAGGTATCTAGGCTTGATAGGTTATGAATATGTTTTAATTCTTAATTAGAACAATAATCAACACCTAAACACTACCCTATCTACCCCAAAACCGGTGCACCCATTAACAAGGGTGTCCATTTTATTTTTGCAATTTGTCATTTGTCACATATGTGACATGTGACATGTAACATGTAATTTTGCTTATAAATGTGCATTTAACTAATTTAAATGCAATTTCAGAACAAATAAATTAGACTTAACATTTTAAGTCACATTTTATAATTACATGTAAATAAAATGGGTCATCTCATATTTGGCTAAAATAATCTACAACAATGTGTAATTATAATCAACCAATTTTGATTATCTCAAAAGTTTCATAAATATAATGCATTCTTAGTAATATAACAATTAAATTACTAAAACGAATCTTATTTAATCATATTACAATAAGATATAATTCTTACTTACATTATAAACTTAGTTCAATTTAAGGGATTAATTAATCTGTATCGCTATACAATTAATTAATGTACATGATTAGGGGATTGTCCTTTAGGTGTGACCTCAAGGGATCAACTGACCTCAAGGGATCAACTGATCACCACCGTCATACGATAGTAACGTCAAACTCAACTGAGCCAATCGTTACCGATTTATGTTGACCAGTTGACTATAATATTCATCATCCATTTGTATTCTTATTATTAAGATTTAATTATGTGATCGCACTATTGTTGAGGACACTCACTCCAACAATCATCCACTTGTCCGAGACAAGTGTGCGTCACCAATTCTCTTGTCCTATTACAATCTTCCACTCAATGCAAGGTGTATTGCAGGTCGTACTTGTATTTGATCATATCAAGAGTGGTTTACTCGATCTGGAGAGTAACTGTTTGACCGGAATTATCTACCATCGATACCTTCCGAGCTTGGCCACGCATTTTCAGCTTACTTCTCCTCAAGTGGCCTTGAGATTTTAAAACAACCCTGACAAGGGGTGAACAATTCTTATCGCACTATTCCCTTTGCATAACCATAACTCATCATGACCCAAAAGATGCCCATTTGACCCCAGCTACGAAGGTCGTAGAGCATAAATCAAAGTTACTTTGAAACTATGCAACCTTAGGCGAACAGTCTTTAGTCAAATAATTGACATAAAAAGAATACTATAGTAGCTCTTGCCACGACCAGGCTACAAGAATTGCTAGAACTCCATAAGTGGCCACTTCCCGACAGATTGTCCCTTACAATCTATCTATGTGATCGACTGGCCATCCCTTATGACCCTATGGCGCTTGAACTTACCATCAATCGCATCACACTCTAGTCAGTTGGAGACATCACCTCATATAAGCAACTAGGGGCCAATACTATATTAATCCAGTCCACTTTAATGGGGTCTAATATTGTTTCTACAACCCATTTGGATATAACAATGCACAAAAACGAGTTTTATAAACTCAAACGATAAATGTGATTATCATATATGAACAATCAACAAAATGTTATTGCTTCATATCATATAATCTAAAGTTTATTTCATCTATGACAATTCATGACGATCTTATTAAATGCAATAAAGGCGTGGGTAGTGAATATACCATATATTCATTTATTCCAACCTTGTGAATTGCTATTTCCTTCCATCCAATGTAGCTCCTATTAACATGAATTCATCTACGTACATGTCTAGATCTCTATCTAGTGTTGGGCTCTTTAACTTGAAAGATGCTCCACTCGTTATCATGATAACTGATAGGTATTTAGGTGAAAGGAATCAACATTCGCTCCTTGTAAGCCACCTTATCCTCATCATAATGTACTAGGTCTTTATTTGTAGAATTTATAATGATTGACTCTTCAATCATCCTTTTTGTTATTCGCTTCTTGTATAACAAAGGTACGCCTAGGATTCGGATAAATCCTTATAAGTTTGGAAATTTGGGCTTGTGTAACCTTTACCACATATCCAAATTTTCTCTACCAAACACAAGAATGTATCCCTAGTTCTCCTTGAGAACTCTATGGATGTTCTTGTAGGCTATCCAATGACACTCATGTGGATTAATTTGTTATAGGCTTGTCATGCTCCTAGCTTACAATTTATTTAGGTACGTGTATGTAATGGCATACATGATTGGTCTAACACTACTACAAAAACAGGCTATGACAACGGTTAAAAACCGTTGTAATATTAAAAAGCGGACGTTGTTAAAGCCTCCGTTGTTAAAGGTTTTAACAACGGTTCCGATTTAATGAAAATACCGTTGTGAATAGTTTTAACAACGGTACAAAGTCGTTGTTATTACTAGATAACTGTTGTTAAAACGTGTGAAGAATTATGGTGGGAAAGATACGAGAACGGTTCTATTAAAGGAAACCGTTGTAAAAGGTAAGATTAGTTTTGGTGGGAAATATTATAACAACGCTATTGTTTTTTAACCCCGTTGTGAATAGTTTTAACAACGGTCACAAAGTCGTTGTTATTACTAGATAATTGTTGTTAAAACGTGTGAATAATTATGGTGGGAAAGATACGAGAACGGTTCTATTAAATGAAACCGTTGTTAAAGGTATGATTAATTTTGGTGGGAAATATTATAACAACGCTATTGTTTTTTAAACCCGTTGTGAATATAGTTAATTACAACGGAGTATAATAAATAAGTCGTTGTAAAAAGTGTTAATAACAACAGGTATTCTATAATACACCGTTGTTAAAGGTATGATAAGTTTTGGTGGGAAATATGTTACAACGCTTTTAATGAATTTTGAAAAACCGTTGTTATTATTTTTATTATTGTTTTTGAAAAAATTGTAATTTGTTCCCCTGCCACCAGTGAAAATCCTGCATAAATCAGCAGCAGTAGCAGCAGCACGCATCATAAACCAATTTCAGAAGCAGCAAAATGATATATCTATATATATATATCAGAGCAATTCATGTACAGGGCAATTCATGTACATGGCAATTCATGTACAGCAGCAGCAAAATGATATATACAACCAAAATGATCTCTTTCAGAGCAATTCATACTTACAACTTGCTCTAATTAATGACTTCTACAAATTAAAGTTCCCTATCTGCTTCCAAAATAATCTAAGTTTCATTTATTCTTTCTTAACATAATGTTCAAGGAGGTATTTGCCCCACAAGTCCCTTACCTCGTCTATATTGTGCTTAGTGTACTCATGGACATGTGGCGTGCTGAGTAAATACTGCGGATAAAACAAATAAAAGACATCGATCAGTAGGGTAACAACAGTATAGGCATACATAATTAGCAACATCGATCATATATATATAGCAGAAAAGATATCAGCTCTAATGAAAAAAAGTAAATAATAGCTACATTAAACTACTAACTCTTTCTGGAATGCTGATATATCTTCGCCTAATAATCTCCAACATGAAACGACAAACGTAGTATCCACATTGGATGTTATCCGGCTGTTTAGGGACCTATTATTACATAATAAACGAAGAGACGAGAAGGCAATTACCAATTAGTTTAATGCGTAATTAAAAAAGACAGATGTATATGCGTAATTAGTTTAATGCACTTAATTATTAAGGTATATATTGTATTTGCGCGTACGTACCCCTGTTATCGTAATAAAAGTAGGGCCATCATCAGAATATTCTGTCGGTTGATCGCCGGTTGTTGCTCTTTTCTTCTCAAAGGCCCTTTAAAAAAGGAAAGAGGCCGAAAGTCACATAAACTTACTTAATAATAATAAATGAAACTTAATATTATATGTGCCAAATCATCATCAGTATTATAAACTTACTTAATAATCAACATCTTAAAGGTCTCGGATGGTTGTCTATGCAAAGAGTCCAACCAAAATACTTTCTTCGTGGTCGGATTGATCGCTGCTAGCACCCAATGTCTCCTAGAGATCGAGAGACACATCATTATTAACAAGCACAACATGCATCATAACCAAACATATAAAAATGCAATTGTATTTGGAATCGTAATATTAATTATATATTACCCGGCTTCATTATAAGGGGCAAAAATGAGCTTATTGTTTTTCGCCAATTCCCCAGCAATATAATTTACACGTTCTTCATACGAAAACATCTCGATATGCATAGATAAAACATTTGGGCACATGAATCCGTATTGAGGAAGTGGATTATTGGTCTCGGGGATCACAACCGAGTTCAAGTACCTACATGACGGTTTTAATTCCGATATTAAAAACACTATATCTTAGTCAGAATATTAGAATACTGCATGATTTAATTTATTAAGAAACTTACTTCATCCAAACATATAGGTGTTGGACATCAATCTCGTCAAGGCCAGCCCAAACGGCTAGCATTTCCCAATCCAGCATTGCTTGGCGTTCTACCCCTACAATATCATTCTCGAGCGGAATAATTATTAATTGCTCGCTTGCTATGCGTCTCTCAGCCTCCTTATAAAGCTCCAGCATCGCCACCGTTCGTACTTTTTCCATGTAAACGTTCCCATGAAATTTAGTACTGGATAGACTCCTGACCTCTTTCAGCTTGGGGAAATGATGCGGTGTGCTACCTTTCACAACCTACATGTGGCTAACTAAATTAAGTTGCTCTTTCAATGATGAGGCGATAGTAGAACTTAAAATATAAAGAGAGTTGATTAAATACCTCATCAAGTTGTTGTATTGACGAGGTAGTAGAAAGATTATTGTCTATCGAGATAGACTTATCCATGTTTTTTGTTACCTACAAAACAAAAATAAAACATATAAATTTCACTATTTATGAAGGTGATGAACAAAGACAAAAGGCGGGTTAAATTAGATGTATTTTTCTAACCCCGTCTACATTCTGTTGAATTTTACAATCACGAGCCAAGAAAATGTGGCTTTGAGGCCATTGGACAAAACATTTAACCGCATCTGCCAGTATTATTAGGTCGTCGCGGACTGGGACGGGCAGTTTACGGGTTCCATAGCCCTTCGCGACTCCCACTATCCCCACTTTTGCATGCTTCGGCAAGAGTGGTACGCCATGAACCAAGATGGTTTCCGCTGAGTCCTTGGGCTTTGGGTATACGAAACCCCGAGCAACAATCACATTCTCTTTGAATGAAGGGTCGGCGAGACGAACAACTACCCGCTGTTTTGTGGCCTGAAGAATACACATTATTTACTAAATACCAAATATAATAGATATCATAAATGATATATATTGAGTATATAATGTAAAGTTAGTTACAAGTATTTATTGTTGGTGGGTAGGCTATTATACTTGAACATGTCCAGACCAGATTTAGCACTGACAGCATATACTAACTTCTTATATTCTACATACCTCCTTATTGTCACCCGTCTTCTCAGCCGGCTCCTCAAGTTGCGTCCCCTTTTCAGAGTTATTTACCTTATAAAATTAATTAACCAATCAAAGGCATGCAATGGCTGCTGGAAAGAACAAATGCAGAGGTTCAAAATGGTTAAGTCGTATTTACCTTATCGGCTTGAGGTATCAAAACCTCAGCAGCATTAGGTACCTCACCCGTCTCCTCAAGTTGCGTCCCCTTTTCCGACTCATTTACCTAATAAAATAAACCAATCAAAGGCATGGCTGCTAGAAAGAACAAATGCAGAAAAAAAAAATCATATTTACCTTATCGGCTTGAGGTATTAAAACCTCGACAGCAGTAGGTACCTCACCCATCTTCTCAGCCGTCTCCTCATGTATTGGCAAGGTAGTAGTGTCTGCCTCTTGACAAATCTGTTGCACTACCTCACCCTTTTTAATGACATCCTCCATCATCTTCAATTCTTCTTCGGAAGGCTTGCCTCCAGAATTCATCTTCAGTATCACGGAGGCCAATAACTGAACCTGCACGCCCAAAATGTAGAATCAGCAATTTGTTAAAACAATAACATGTGAATTTTAAATGACAATAACAAATGGTATACGTACCATGTCAGCCTTCCCCTTATTTTTCTTCTTCTTGTTCGAGCTAGTTGTCCCATAATATTTCGTGACTCCGACATGTAATGGGACGCCCCTCAATCGACCTGGATGCTCGGGACGGCCGATCGCTCTAGCAAGAACGTCGTCACGACCACTCGGAGTGAATTTCCCTTCCGCAACCTCCTTCAGAACATTCTCCTATAATATATTAAATAAACTTAATTTAATTTTTGTTACTAAAATAAATAGATAGTTAGACATACAAGAATTGAACAATAAAGTTATTAAAAACCCGTCTTAATAAAAATAATACTTACTATGTTGGCCAAGACTTCCTGATCATATTCGTTACATGTTCGGGATCCTTTAGGCGTGTGCCCTTCTTTATAAGTTACATGCCGATTCAAGTCGGTCACACCTTTTGACACCTACACGTTAACTCAAAAATAATATATGTATACATGTATATCAAGTCCAAGTATGATTAAAAAAATCTAATATATAGATGCTACTTACGAGATTTTCTTCTATCAATCTGTAACCGCCTCGAGAACCATAATATACCCCCCGCTTCTGTGAGATGTTAGCACGATTTCTGGCGCTAACGCTCTTCAAATCATATAAAATCGCAAGTAGATGAGACAATTAGAAAATTATAGATACAAGTAGAGTTTTAGAAAAATGTAACCTGAAACTTTTAGAAAAATGTAACCTTAAGTAGAGTTTTACAAAAATGTAAACATATGACATGGATACTTAACCTGAAACTTTTCAGTAGCTCGTTTCGCCTTATAATTATCCCATTGTTGCTGAGTGATGTTGGGGTACTTTGTCGGTGGGCTCTTATGCATCTGCCCCGTCTCCTTGTCAACATACAAGTGTAATTTGGCAAGGTCACACCTCCACTGCCTTAAGACTGCCGCTGCCTTACGTAATAGATACTTATCATGGCAGTCTGGAATATCGAAAGCTTCCTGCATCATCATCATATATGCTAATAAGCGGCTGTCTAATATCATACCTTTATACGAACCTTTATACGGCTTCCTGCCTTATGTAATAGTAACTTATGCAAAATAAAATGGTGTTTAGCTAAAGATATTATCATACCTTTATACGTTTCAAGAGTAAGTTCTGCAATGAAGGATTTATATTCCTGAAATCATCTAAATCTATAGGCACAAACTGTTTGGTTGTAACTCCAATCCAAGTGGCTAAATGGCTAGCATTTGGACCAGTAGGAACACCTTTCACACTCCATTTTATTTCCATCGGCGTTTTTGCCGCTATAGCTGCAAGGGCTGCAGAGCACTTCGAAGCACCCCTCTCACCAGGCTTACCCCCCTTATCATTGTTTTCTACTCTTTTCCGTTTTTCACCCATGATAATCCTAAGACACTAAGACCTTCAAAAGAAATGAAATAGTAACGGAACAGAGTCATGCATACATCGATTCTAAAACCCTAAGACCTTGAAATGAATAAAATAGTAACTGAACAAATAAAGAGTCATGCAGAGATTCTAAAACTCTAAAAACTTAGAAAGGAATGAAACTAGATGATAAAGAGAACGATAAATAGAAAATGAAAACAAAAAGATGAACTTCAATCTTAAAACCCTAAAGACTAAACACAAAAATTACCTGATAAAGAAAATGAGAACAGGGTGATGATAAAGAGAACAGGATGATGATCACGAGTACGAGGAGGATGATGATGATACTAAACAAAAAGATTTGTGTTGTAAACGAGGATGATTGTAAACGAGGAGGATTATGATGATAATGTACGTGTGTAAAATTTACTCTATAGGATTGTAAATTATTTTTTATTAAGAGAAACTAAAGGGTTTATTAAGAGAAACTATTGACAACGGTTATCCTACAAACCACCGTTGTTATAGAGTAATGACAACGGTTAAAGAACACCCGTTGTAGAAAGTAATAACACTAAGACAACGGTTTATTTATTATAACCCGTTGTTGAAAGTAATAACAACGGTGAAATTCTAAAACACCGTTTTTATAGATTATGTATATTTTTTTTAATTTTTCAGATACGCGCGCGCGGTATTAAAATTTGAGGCACGAAATAAACTCATTAACTTTGCTCTAAATTAAGTTATTTAACTTTGCTCTAAATTTAATTTAATTTATTTTACTTTGCTCTAAATTTTATATTATAGGCGTAAGTTACGTTTAATTATTAGCTCGGATCGGGTTTGGCCTGGGAATCAATTCCAATCGGGTTAGATTCGGCGGGTTTGTAATTAATAACTTTATCGATCGGGGTAGTTATTAATTATTTTTAGTTTTTGGTTCAATTACTATCGAAGCGAGCTGATGAGGGTCCTTTCGGCTTTCAATTCGTGCCTGTTTCGGGAATGATTATAATTGGGCGGGTCGTCGATAATTTCCGGGTCAAGCGGATGTGGTATATATATATCGAGTCTAGATAGGGATCCTTTAATCGGGTCATTTTCTTTTTAATTAAGGAACTGGTTATTATAATTATCATGCAACACTAGC
>JAIUZE010068639.1:0-18774 GCA_022085475.1 Heliosperma pusillum | reverse complement strand
GATGAGAAAGTTCATTGTAAATTTAGGATAATGAGTTTGAAGTAAATTGGATTAAAGGATTTCATGGTAAGTCCTTTACTTTGTGGTTGTTAGCGATCATGTCTCCATAGATAAATATTTTGTTGGTAGTTCTAGTAAGAGTTTTGATGAAACTAAGAAGATTAGAGTGCGTAATAAATCTTTCATGTGGATTGTTAGTTGTGGAGTCTACCGTGCTGATGGACCTTAGTAGATTCTAATTGGATTCGAATAATTGGGATTTGTTACTCGAAGTTTCGTGATTATGGAATGTTTTTGTAGGATTTCTGATGATTGAAAATGATGAGTTGCAAATTGGGTAAATTGCATTCTCTTGAGGATTTGGTTTATTAGTAGATATAGTGAGGTCGAGTTCTTGTAGATCTTCCTGCTGACTTCATCTTGATCTTCATATCCCAAAGAGTTCGATTTGTTTCGTTTTTGCGTGTTTAGTATATATTTTGTTACCCTGAATTGTGTGTGAAATGTGCGAGTCGCTCTATGTACGTGTAATGTGGTCTTATTTTGATTCTATCTTTGAGAAAACCTTCAAATTTTCATATTGTATTTCTAAATTAACTTTTCAAAGAAGTCTAAAGATGGATTGTGTACCCTCTTTTTGGAGAAAATAGATTTCTTTCCCTTTTATATTTGGATTTTGTGTTTAGTTGGATGTTTGGACTTGTTATTGGAGACGTCTGGTGACTAGTCCTGCACTTACTAACGTTTGTTGGATTTTCGATTTCACTATTTCGACATTGATTTGATTTTTGATAGCTAGAGTTCTCGTTCGCGACGGGCACCCTTGTGATTCGTAAATAAAGTGTCTCACTTATGAAAAAATTTCCTTAAACCGTTTTAGAGAAGAACATCATTTCATAAATGTTTTTCCCTTATAAAAGTTTTCATGTTAATTTTGAAAACCGATTCTTGTTCTTGATACTTTTGTTTCCTACTCTCAAGTTTCGAGGACGAAACTTTTTAAAAGGAGGGGTGATTGTAACACGCGGAAATGTACCCTATTTTTATAGTGAAAATATTTTACGGATACTTTTCAGCGAATTTAAGTTTTAATTTAGAATTTAATGTTTCGAGTCGAATTTAGAATTTCCGAGTTCGTATTTGGAATTTCCGCGAGTTTTCAAGTAAAACCCGTCTTGAGCCGTCTTTGACTTTTCTTGACTTTTGAGCCGTCTTTGACTTTCGTTGACTTTTTCCTTCATATACTCCCTCAAACCCTAAACCTAATTCATTTCCCACAACTCAAATTTCTTTCTTCTTCACTAAGAAACCAAAGAAACCTTGCCTCCATAATCTTTTCAATCTTAGAATTCTCATAACTCATTCGTTCCTTGCTAGAATTCACGTAAGTTCGTCTCATTCTTCTCCTCTTACCTTCCTCTATCCGTATTGATATTAAAATCATCGTCTTTCTCGCTTTTCAAACTTTCCGTCTTTCTCAAGATGAATTTTATTCATCTTTTATGATCTATTTGTAGGTGGTGACCTCCAAGATCCCGACAAAGACTATTTCCTAATTGAAGAGGAGCTTGACGATTAGTGAAGACGCTTAAAAGTAATGGTGAAGGGTTACTCGATATCATTTACGTGTTTTATGTGATTTCTAGGATAGAAACCGTATTTAGATAATGGTTAGTATGCTTAGGACTTGTGTTGTTGTTGATGGATGTTGTTAGTTGTTAATTGATATGAGAATTGATGATTTGTGGTGATAAATGAGGAGTTTGTTGTTGATAACATGTTGATTTTTGATCGTCCTTGAATCCCGTGAAGGATGCAGGCTGCGTCGTGGGACGCAGGCTGCGTCGTAGGACGCAGGCTGCGTCGTGGTGACGCAGGCTGCGTCACACGCTGCCAACAGAAATTTTCCTTCACTGACCCCTTTTCGTAAAATGATCATATCTCCTTCGTTACTTGCTTGTTTTGGGCGTGTGACATCCCGTTGGAACCGTAAGAGAATAAGCTATCACCTCCATATGAAATTTTTCTGCATTTGCATGTCTAGAACTCTAGTTATGACCGTTTGAAGTGGACCCTTGTTTTCGTTGGTTTCCAAACAACGTTGTTTTGGAGAGGTGATCTATGTTTTTATTCATTATGCTTCATAAACTTGTTCTAATGCTTATGTATCATGTATTGACTCATTTTTATCATATTTAAACTTATATGATTCCCTGTTCTCATGTTTTGTGACGGTTCTTGGTATGTCCCACTTTAAGTCGGTTTTTACACATGTTACGGTTTGAGCACAAATTTCCTATGTGCTTTGTACTCTCATTTCCCGGCTACACCCTTATACTCGTTAGACTGGAATGTCGGAGCGATGGGGTGTATCCTTGATGCTTGTATGCTTGTTTTAGTGGGGATATGACGACGTTGTTAGGAGGTGAACGCAATGCGTTGATCGACCCGGCCGTCAAATGTTGTATCTTTGCGAGGTGGTGTCATTGCATGTAGCGTACTAGCTTGACTTTTGACTATAGATCTCTTTCCGCCTCTTTCGTGAAGGTTGACCAAATTTGGGGTACTCGGCGTCTATGATTGACCGAGTCTTGGATGTGGAACGTCTTACCACATGTCGAATCGGAACACGTATTATTCCGAGAGTCTGGCCAGGTTTAGACTAGGACCGTATTATTATCGTCGTCCTACCGAGAGGATTAGAGTCTTGTGTGTACGAAACGTCTTATCGTACATGATTCCGGGAACCGTCTTATCCCGTGAACTTGTTTGTCTAGGTCATGAGTATACGAAACGTCTTATCGTATACGGTTCCGGGAAATGTCTTATTCCGTGAGCTTCCATTGGCTTGTCTTGCTATTGTACACGATGCTAGTGCGTGCCATTAACCGTGAGAGATTGTGTTGTCATATTCGTATGATTTGATGGTCGTTTGTAAGTTGAATTATACGTGAACATTGAGTTGGACTCTTGCATGAATTAGATGATTGACGTGGTTTATATGTCGAGTTTCTATCTTATCAAGTATATGCCGCTAACAGTGAGATGTAAGCCCTAGTGAGTATATAGTTGCCTAAGGGTGTCTTCCCCGAGTCTATCAATAGCATGATTGTTACGGTTTGTACTTCATATGCTCTTATCATTATATATTGAATTGCCTATCTATCCTTATCGTATTTCACATGTATATCTATATATGCATGCTTCTATTTTGTATTTCCTTTTATGTACCTTTAAGGTGATATGGCTGGGAGAACCCGGAGTTACTCCCCACTGATTGTGGCGTTCATGTTTTTCATGGATGAACAGGTTGCTTGCACGGATGGCTTTTTGCTTGTGTTATTTGGGGTTCGGGTGTGAGCTAGCGGGCGTTGTCCCTGGATGAAACAACTCTAGATGTTTATTAGCTAGTTTACTAATCACTTTGATATTGATAACATTTTGAGAGACTTCGTCTCTTATAGTATTTTGTATTTGGTTTGTAATTTTTGACACTCCTCGTATTTTCTATCTTGCATGTATAAAAGTTTTTAAAAGTTTCATATTTTCCGCTATATAATTCACATGCTTGTATGTTTTATATTTCCGCATTCGCGAGGGTTGTCACAGGTCTACTTGCAGTTAAATAGTGAAGTGAGTCAATCTTACCTCAATAAGTCGTCTCATCGAGAGACTTACCATCTTCATCTTTTGTTAGTTTCTTATTCGTGACCATATCAGTGGCCATAGGATGAGAATTCTCCATTCCAAACTTTCTGATTAGCTTTTTGATGTATTTTTGTTGGTGTATCTTATACCTTCTTTTGTTTATTATTTTTGTAGTCCAAGGAAGAACTTGAGTTCTCCCATTATGCTCATCTCAAATTCCGAGGTCATCAATTCTGAAAAATAATCACATATTTTATTATTAGTTGAACTGAAAATAATTTCATTTATGTAAATTTGTACAACTAATATATATGACCCCTTGGATTTCAGGAATATAGTTTTATCGACAGATCCTCTTTTAAAATCGCTTTGAAGTAAAAAATTTGACAATCTGTCGTACCAAGCCCTTGGTGCTTGTTTCAAACCATATAACGCTTTATCTAGTTTAAAAAAATGGTTTTGAAACTTGCTGTCCAAAAATCCGTGGGGTTGTTCAACAAAGACTTCTTCTTCCAAATATCCGTTAAGAAACGTGGTCTTAACATCCATTTCAAATAATTTAAGTCTTTTGTAAGCTGCAAATGCTATTAACAATCTAAGAGCTTCAAGTCGACCTACGGGAGCGAAGGTTTCATCGTAGTCAATCCCTTCTTGTTGATTGTATCCTTGAACAACCAATCTTGATTTGTTTTGCACAATAACTCCCGTATCATCCAGCTTATTTCTTAACACCCATCTAGTGCCAATAACTGATCGTTCCTTTGGTCTAGGAACTAAGTTCTAACTTTGATCCTCTCAAATTGTTGTAATTATTCTTGCATGACAACGATCTAGTCTGGTTCAGTGAGAGCTTCCTTGATGTTCTTTGGTTCAATGGTAGAAAGGAAGGAAAAAAAGGAGGAAAAGTTGTTCAACGATCTACGTGTTTGAACACCCTTTCGTTAATTTTCAATGATCGAATCCATAGGATGCGAATCTGTATATTTATATTTGGTAGAAGTCTCAGGCACTTCTTCATTAGAGTTTGAGGTAGAACCTTCAAATGTTTCGGAATCAAGGGTTGTTCCCCCTGAATTCAATCTCGAGGTTGTCGGTTAATCACGTATAACTCTGAATTCACTATTTTGATTTGAATTCAAGTTTATAGCTTCATCAGCTATAACTTTCGTACTTAATTACTTGTTTTGAGAGGAAGTTATAGTATCATCAATCATAACTTCGGTTCCTTTTCCATTATTATTTGAAGGAGTCTTAAACTCATCATTTGTGCCTTCAATCTCGTTTTCTTCTTCATTGAACTCTGGAAGATCATCCTTAGACAATTGAAAATCATGTTCATTTTCATCTTCCTCATCATCTTGCATATGCTTATCAAAAGAATCATTTTCAGCAAATATAACATGAGCACTTTCTTCGATGCATAATGTTCCTTTGTTAAAGACTTTGTACGCCTTACTATGATCAGAGTAGCCAATAAAATAGCCTCATCACTCCTAGGATCAAATTTGCTTAACCTATCTTTGCCATTGTTATGAACAAAGCATTTACTCCCAAAGCATCGCAAATGGGATATATTATATTTTCGACCTATGAGGAGTTCATAAGAGGTTTTCTTTAAAATAGGTCTGATCATAGCACAGTTATGTATATTGCACGAAGTACTAATGGCCTCAGCCCAAAACTTACGAGGTAGACACTACATAAGAGCATTGTTTGAGCCATATCCTCGAGGGTTCTGTTCATACGTTCAACGACACCATTTTGTTGTAGGGTTCGTGGTGCAGAAGAGTTATGTCCTACACCATTAACCCTACAATATTCTATAAAAGCTTGATTATCAAATTCGGTGCCATGATCTGTACGAATTGAAACAAGATTAGACTTGTATTTGTTTTGAACGAGTTTCATAAGACAATCAAACTAGTCGAAAGTCTTATCTTTAGAGTGCAAGAATATAGGCCAAACATACCTCGAATAATCATCAAATAGAACGAAGACATACCTGGATCCGCCTCTACTTCTTACCTTCAATGGGCCACAAAGATCCATATGTACAAGTTCTAGGGCATGTTTTGTGCTTACTAATCTTTTATATTTGAAAGACGATCTCACATGCTTGCATCGAGCACAAGTGTCACACATCTTCTCTTGATCAAACTTGATTTTAGTCAACCCTTCAACCAAGTCCCATCTTTTGCGCTTATTCAAGATAAGGGAGCTAATGTGAGCAAATTTCTTGTGCCATAAACAAGGATCATCTAACATTACTTTCATGCATGTAAAAAAGTTAGCAGGAACATTATTCAAATCAATCATGTATACATTCCGTTTCCGACGTCCTTCAAGTATAATCTTACTAGTACCTTCAATTATGATGTGACAAATATCTGAGTGAAAAACGACTTTGTTACCTTTGTCACATAATTGAGATATGTTGAGTAGGTTATGCTTGACACCACTTATTAAATAGACATCACTAATTGAATGAGAATAAGATATACCAATTTTACCAACACCAATAACTTTACCTTTATTGTTATCCCCAAAGGTAAGTTTACCTCCTCCATCAAATGGTTCGAGTGAAAGAAATAGATTTTCATTTCCGGTCATGTGCCTTGAGCAACCACTATCAAGGTACCATAAGTTATTTTCTTTCACAACCACATGCAAGACAAGTTAGATACATTTATTAGGTACCCAAGCAAGGTTGGGTTCTTTAGTGTTAGTTACCCTCAATATCATATCTTTTCTAACCCAAACTTGACTTATGATTTTCCTTTTAGGGTATGGTCTACTAAGAGGTGTCTTGGTTTTTGGTGTTGTCTAGGTTCCCGAGATTGTTGCTTCTTGGGTTGTTGCCTTTCCTCGGGCAAGTTAGGTTTCTTCTTATAAGAAAAACTCATATCGTAGAACCAACGATGTTCATTATTTATGACTTCTTCTACGAGGGGTTCAGGATTAGGACACATATCCTCTTCCTCTTGTATGTTAGAGGCTCTGACAAAGTTCATGTTATTTAGGTCTTTCGTGTATTTGACACAGTTTTCTATATGATGACCCGTATGACCACAATAATTACAAATAAGATACTCAGGCAAATTAACATATTTTCTTTTTCTAAAATCACGTTCAGAAGGAGTAGTTTTGCATTTAGAGTGATCACAACGGCCGTAACATTCATGACCTAATCCCATTTTCATATTATTGTCAGATTGCTCAGTTAAGAAATTTAATACAATTGTGCAACCTTCCCATTTGTCGTGAACTTTCCTAACATGCATAAGTAGTTCTTTTAGGGAGTTGATTTCTTTTTAACATTCGAAGTGGTCAGTCTCTATACTTTTAGAAGAACTACTTTATCTAAGGTTGTCACGAAAGTCTTGAAAACGTTCATTTAGAATAAAAACTACTTCCTCCATTCTCCTATGATGTTCCCATTTTATTAAAATATACCTCACATATATTCACAAAATGGGTACATCATATGAGAATGGAGGAAGTACATCTTAGTATTGTTTATTAACATTTGTTATTTGATATTTAGTTTCCTTTAGTTGCTGAGATGAAGAATCAATTTCCTTCTTTTGATATGAGATTTTAATATCCTTAGATTTTATCTCAGGCATAAGAAGTTCATTGGCTTTTCTCAACTCTAAGGTTATACCTTCATTAGCTATAGCCTTAGCCTCAAGATGTTTAATGTAAAGTTTTAACTCTGAGGTTATAGCTTCATTAATGATAACTTTGGACTCAAGAGCTATTTTCTCAGCATTCGTGGATTCAGAAGTTGTGGCTAAATTAGCCATAACTTTAGAATACAACTTTCTCGTTTTGGCTTTTAGAAGTTGATTCTCTTTGGCAATTTCAAGGATACGCTCTTTCGATTCGCTTATTTCAAGACTTTGCCCACGACATTGATCAAGGTTTTCCTCAAATTAATCTATCATAGCATTCCTAGGTAATTTTTTTACTTTATTCTTAAGACGAATAAAACTAACTTCGTCAATTTCGCTGTCTGAATCTGATTCTCCTATTGATAAGCATTTCATTAGTGACATTTTTCTCTCATTTTTGTCCCCAGTTTGGTCCGTTTACACGGATATGTGTGCCTTTAATTGCATTTTACTTCCCGATTTACCGTGCTAAGAATGTCGATCTCGTTTTGCAAAAATTAAGGCGAAAATGAAGAAATTGGAGCATAAAGGCCTTGCATGAGTCGGGATTCGTAAATGAGAAGAAGAAATGAAGAGAGAGCTCTCACGTGACGCAGGCCGGTCCAACGTCCAGCGGCCGGCCACCCGGCTCAGACCACGAACTTCCACATAGATGGGAAAAGAGAGGAAGAAGGAAGAGGTCGGGTTGCGCCGGCCGGCCACCCGGCTGGGACTCCCCTTTCCTATACCTAGGCCCTGTTCTTTTCGGCTTAATTTCAGCTCGTTTTATTTAAGCTTGGCTCTATCAAAAGCTCCATTCAATTTGGTTCAATTATGCCCACCTCCAATAAACTCAATTCAACTCATTTCAGTCGAAAAGAACAGGGCCTTAGAATATTTTTGGTGAAAAAGGAAATGGAGGTTCTGATGTGCTCCAGGTCAGTCCCTTGGCCGGCGGCCGGGTACCCGTCCAGGAACACAAACTCGCATTTCCACCTTACACTTCTATTTTCTTTCTTAATTTTGAGATACCTATATATACCCTATCCCTAATTTTTGTATGCAACTTTTTATCAACTCTTAGCACAAAACCTTAAGCTTAGAATATTTGTAATCTCTAATACTTACTAATTACTCTCTTAATTGCACCTTAATTAAGCCTAGTTTCTCAATTCAAATAGCTAGATCTAGTTTCTCTAAGTTGAATAATCCTAGTCTTGGGTTTATATTGAAGATTTTGGGTGAAGACATTCTCCCTATTTCATTAATACAAGTATTGTTGGTATAATTTCTTCATCTTTTAGTTGTTTATGCAATTTATTTCATTTCAAGTTAATTATTTGTTGGTTGATTGTTAGAATTCTTCTATTCTAAATTATGATGTTCATATCCTTATTTTCATAGTTTAGTTGCTTGTTTTCCCTCAACATGAGTGAGTAGTCTCCCTCTAGGGTTTATGGGGAGCCTAAGGGACGATTATGTGGGAGAATTGGTTGGGTAATTAGTAGAATTGTGGTGATAATTTGAGTGTAACCCATATGCACACTAGGTGTTCGATGAAATGTCTAAACAAAAGTTACACACTTTATCGAGTATTGTTTGATTATCTCTTAAGCGACGGCGGTATAGATGATTATACTAGTGTTTATATGAGTAATTTAAGACAAACGCGATAGCTTTGTTGAAGATTATTAATTATTAAGACATTGGCAATTAATTCTACTCAAACTTGTTACCCACTTGCTAATTACTTGACTAACCCATGATCCCCCTAAGGTGAACCCTTTACCCTAGTTTTTCATAAATTGTTTACAACCTTATCATTTTTAGCGATTTGTTGCATTTAGTAATTCGTATTTAATCACGTCATTCGACTCTTGTTAGGCTAAAAAAGGACACGACCAAGCTTGTAGTTGACCCTTTCATCCTCGTGGATTCAACCCCTTTATACTCCTTATATTGAGTTTTTCTTTGATGTGTGAATTGACGATAAATCACTCTTGATTACCTATCAAGCGAAATTCTGATATTGAGGTGCTAGACTCATCATCACTGTCAGTGATTTGGTCAAGACTGATGTTGCTTAGACAGAGATTTGTGACCTCCTCATCATCAGATTCTTCGTCATCTTCAGTGTCGAGATTTCCCTAGCATAAAGCTAGTATGACTTGCTTGAATTCCCTTTTGGTCTTTTCCCGTTTAGCTTTGTCTTTAAGTGTCTCCCATTTGGGACAGTATCTAATCATGTGGTCTGTCTCGCCACATTTGAAGCATCCTTTATTGGGGAAAGATGGTTTGGAATCATTTGGCTTTTTTTGAAGGTTTTATTGTTGTTGAATTTTGATTGTTTTCCCTTGAAAAGATTATTTCTAAGACGTCTGACAAACAAGAAGGTTTCATCTTCTATTTCATCTTCACCATTAATGGCTTGCAAAGCTATACCTTTACGCTTGCTAGAATCCTCATCAAGCTTGTCGAGTTGGTGCTCGTGTGCCATGAGAGACCATATTAGCTCTTCGTAGGTTAGAAGAGTGAGATGTCTTGCTTCTTCAACCGCAGTCACCTTGGATATCCACCTCTTAGAGAAACTGCTAAGGACTTTTCTTACGATATCCTCATAATCGAATTTTCTCCCAAGATTTCGGAGTTCATTTGTATACTTGAAAAACGTGGCGACATACTGTTGATTAATTCATTGTTCTCCATTGAGAAGAGTTCGTAACTTTGAATGAGTACATCAATCCTATGCTTTTTCACAAGGGCATTACCTTCGTATGCAAGTTCAAGACCATCCAATATTTCATTGGTCGTACTACAAGACGAGAAACGATCGAACTCAGTGCTTATCATGCCGTATTTTTAACAATGTCATGGCTTTCGAGTTTTTCTCTGCCTTACAGTAGTTAGCATCAATATAGTCCTTTTTTTTGTCTTTCTCATAGGTTGTGCCATTTTGAGATGCAACCAATATTTTGTTAGGACCGTTTTGGATGATCTTCCAACATTCCCAATCATGTCCCGTAATATAGCGTGTCATCATGTTCCTCCAAAGATCATAGGTTTTCCCTTCAAAGATGGGAGCTTTTAGGTGTTTGGATTTCATTTCACACGAAATAAAAAAGATTTAAAATAGGCAAAAAAAAATGAAAACGAATGGATCAATCGATTTGTTGTTAGGCAATCAAGAGCACGAGGCTCTGATACCAATTGAAGAGTCTATTGATCCCAAATACTCAAGAGAAGGGGGGGGGGGGTGAATTGAGTATAAATAAAGTATGCCTACTTTTTCGATTGTCCGTATAAGGGTGGAGTAGGAATCTGTGGTTTGAATTTATTGATTATATTCAAACCAACTAATTTTTTGTAGCGTGTATGGAAATAATAAAATATGTTAACAAACAAAAGAGCACGAGACAAAAGGGAATTTTGAAGTGGTTCAGTTTCACAACTAGAAACCTACGTCCACTATTTCTCGATTAATAATTTTAGTACCTACTCCGGATTACAAAACCATCAACTCAGTCATACAACTAACTCTAGTTGTAACTCAAACTTGAGTAATGTTAAATACTCGATTCAATGTTGAGTATCGCTAAATACTCGATTCTAACTTACGTTAATAAGAAGGTGTTTTTAATTGTTCTTTGTGTTCACACAATTGAACGTATAAGAAACAATTCTAGCACTATTAT
This sequence comes from Heliosperma pusillum, assembly GCA_022085475.1. Lineage (NCBI taxonomy): Eukaryota > Viridiplantae > Streptophyta > Magnoliopsida > Caryophyllales > Caryophyllaceae > Heliosperma > Heliosperma pusillum. The sequence continues at coordinate 7,781 of JAIUZE010068639.1, read as the reverse complement.
CCAATAACAATTTTCTCAATAATAACTCACGAGTATGACGCGGCTTTTCGAAAATAAGGTTTTTGCAAAACAAAGCTTTACTTGAAGATATTAAGCACGTTTGCAAAGAGGAATTCTATTATGAAAAGCTTAGTTTTAAATGCATGGGAAGCATTGGTATTTATAGTAGCGAGACAAACTAGGTTTTAATTAAAAACCCTATCTCTAGCCGTGGCCTTCCTTGAGCAACAAGAAAGATATTAGGTTAAATTCAAAACACTAGTAATCTATGTGTCTCCCTTAAGAAACAAGAAAAATATTTAGGTTTACAACTTAATTAAACCCTAATTGGACTTGCGGCTAATCACAGGTGCCGACGGCTCATAGGCCTTGACCACACGTGAAACCCTAGTCCATTGTTGGGCTTTAGTAAAATAAATTAGGGTTTATGTTTGAACATGTATGAAAACCCTAGATAGCATGACAACTTATAAGTTGTTTTACTAATCAATAGAGAAATCATAAAAATATTCAAACTAAATAAATTTAAACCTTAATCTACTATAAATACTTTTCAATAAAAAGATTATTTAGAACTATGTTCAAAACCGTTTTGAAATTATAAAACAGCCGCCCTATTTTCGCAACTCCAAAGTTATAGTAAGTTCACCTATAACTTTGAGCTTGGCAAGTAAGGTTATAGTTAAAACAGCTATAACTCTACTTCCAAAAATTACTATTGAAATTACTGTTATTGAACGACAACCTATACTACAAAATCTTCCTTTAGATCTTCAGTATGTTGATCATCACTTAATACAAATCACGAGCTCTTCATCTTAAGCTCCACAAGCTTCTTTAAGACTTCGTCTCTGATCTTGAGCTTGATAATCACTAAAGTTATAGTAGAAACACCTATAAATTTACTTCAGTAGTTCTTAAGTTATAGTACAATGAGCTATAACTTTGCTTCACCTTTGCTTCACAAATCATCAAGTTTATAGCTAAACTAGCCATAACTTCAGGTGCCAAACCATGCTTAATCTAACTAAGACTAAATAAACGATTACAAGTACAAGCATATATACATATTATACAAACATACATGTCATTATCAAAACATAATCATATAAGTATATGGTTCAACGGGTAATGATGTTAATAATATTATGGGGTGTTTGGTTGGGTGTGCTGGAATGGATTGAAATGGATTTGAGACATTCAAGTGTTTGGTTGGGGTATTTTGAAATCTCATACCCATCTCCCCACTCTAGTTTCTAACTGCATTCCCTCTTCCATATAATTCTAAAGTGAACCAAACATTAATTAATATGTATGGGATTCTAAATCCATCCCCCCATGGGATCTCATTCCGACATTTTGAACCAAACGCCCCATTAGTGTTGTTAGTATATTAATTTTGTTAGTATTATTAATTTTGATTTGTGTTAGTGTTTTTAGTAATGGGGTTTTGATAATTTTCATGATTTGTGTTAGTGTTGTTAGTATCGGGTTTTGATTAGTGTTGTTAGTATTATTGTTTGATTAGTCTTAGTATGTTAATTTTGTTAGTGTTGTTAGTATTATTTTCTTAGTATTGATAATTTTGATTTGTGTTAGTGTACTTAGTATTAAGGTTTTGATAGATATGATAGATTATTTATGTTAGTGTTGTTAGTATTTGGGGTTTGGATTAGTGTTTTTAGTATGTAATTGTTATTATTAGTGTTGATTAGTGTTGTTAGTTTTGATATTATTAGTCTTGTTAATATTAACTTTGTTAGTATTTGTAACTGTTGTGTGAGTTAATGTTTAGATTAAAATGAAGAGAGTGGAACGTGCATGGATGTACGAAAAAAGAGTTGATAAGAAAAGACGTCCTACCGCTAGATTTATAAAGGGGGTTGCCGAGTTTATCGAATTTGCTAAACAACAAGATGAGTATGATTTAGTAGTAAACAAACTTAGGCGTCCTTGTATTAAATGCGGAAACATGAAATATCTACATGACATTGAGGTTCAAGAAAATCTTTATACAAATGGGTTTTGTCCAAACTACTACAATTCGATTTCTCATGGAGAATCATATTCTCAAATTCCCGAACAGTCTCAAATCCCACAAAATGAGAACCCATATAGAGATATGGTAGTTGATGCCTTTGAGTCTAATATTTTAAATAATGATCATATAGCAATAAGTGAGGAAGAACCACACCCACAAGCAAAAGCCTTTTTTGACATGTTAAAGGCTTCTAAAAAACCATTATAAGAATGGAGCAAAATGTCATTGTTAGAAGCCGCCTCTAGGATAGTAACTTTGAAATATGAGTACAATTTGCCATTTTATTGTGTTGATGGTATTGCTTTTTTGGTTGAGGATGTTATCCCCGATAATAAGGTCATGACCCGATCATTCTACAATACCAAAAAAGTAGTGAAAGGTCTTCAACTTCCGCATTACAAGATTGATGCATGTCCTGGGGATGTATTCTTTTTTGGAAGGATGATGCCTTACTTAACAAGTGTAACAAATGTGAAAGGGGTAGATATAAGACGAAAATTGAGGGAAGTATTGTTTTGAAGGGTAAAAAAGGAAATAAAGGAAAAAAGAGAGGTGAAAAGAGTAAGAAAACATTACCAGATAACCCCTTAACTTACTTTCCTCTACCTCTTAGACTTCAAAGAATGTTTGCTACCAAAAACATTGCCGAACAAATGAGATGGCACAAAGAAAATCCTCGTACTCCGAGAAAGATGTGTCATCCGAGTGATGGTGAGAAATGGAAGCGGTTTGATATGCTTTATCCCGACTTTGCCGAGGAATCCCGCAATGTGCGACTTCGCCTGTGTACGAATGGTTTTGCTCCATTCGGTCAGTTTGGTAAAAAGTACTCTTCGTGGCACGTAATGATCACTCCAAACAACTTACCACCTTGGTTATGTATGAAGAACAATTTACCTTCTTGTCACTAATTGTTCCTGGTCTAAATAACCCAAAAAATTGCCTTTGACGTTTATTTGCAACCGTTGGTGGAAGAATTGAAACATTTGTGCGAAGTAGGTGTGGAAACATATGATGCGTCGCTAAAGCAAAATTTTCAACTAAGAGATTCACTGTTGCGGACCATTAATGATTTCCCTGCCTATGGTATGCTATCTGGATGGTTTTACGAGGGAAAAAAACGCATGTCCTTGTTGCATGTACCAAAGCAAAGCATTTTCCTTTCCTAGTACCATAGAAGCAACAAGAAAGCTTTCAAAAAAGGTAAAGTGGAGCATGACGATGCTCCGGATCGACTTCCGGGGGATGAGGTGTGGGATATGGTTTGTGATTTTCCATGTACTATGGATTGTACTAAAGCAGAGACATATGAGTTGAAATAGAAGAAAACTGGTTGGTTTAAAAAGAGTATTTTTTGGGATCTTCCTTATTGCAAGACGATGTTAATCAGGCATAATTTGGATGTAATGCATATAGAAAAGAACTTCTTTTAGCAACCGATTCACACTATTATAGATGTAAAAGGAAAGACGTGAGATACTGTTAAATCACGAGAAGACTTGACGAACATTTGTCATCGTCCCAAACTTCACACTCGGGAGGATGAGTCTAAGCCAAAATCTATTTTTGCTCTTGACAAAACTCAAAGGAAGGTATTGTGTGAGTGGTTAAGACAGTTGAAATTTCCTGATGGATATGCATCTGATTTTAGTCGATGTGTTTATATGAAGGAGCTAAAGTTGCAAGGCTTAAAAAGTCATGATTGTCATATCTTCATGAAACGATTATTACCCGTTGCTTTGAAACATCTCCCCCCGACTCCCGTGTGAAATGCAATTGTTGAGATTAGTTAGTTTTTTTTTAGATTTATGTTTGTCTTCAATATGTATTGATTACATGATTCGTCTTGAGGAGAAAATACCAGAGATATTGTGTAAGTTCGAGATGATATTTCCTCCATCATTTTTTAATTCCATGGAGCATCTACCGATACATTTGCCTTACGAAGCCAAAGTTGGAGGACACGTCCAATTTAGGTGGATGTATCCATTTGAATGTTAAGAGCTAACTAGTAATTAAAATTAAAATTACTATTGTTTTATATAATTAATTTAATATTTATTAGCCTTATCAACTATTAATCCATCAATTATTGAATAAGTTTCTTAATCATTTAAAGAAAAATATTGGTAACAAAGCTCGGGTGGAAGGTTCTATATGCAATGCGTATTTAACGGAAGAGATTGCAAATATTTTCTCTCTTAACTTTGAAAAACATATAGAAACCAAAGTAGAATACTTGAGTGTTGATAAAGCGGATGAGCTTAAGACAAGTTTCTCCAAGTTTTTCCAAATTCATGATGATGAAGGTGTAAGTTTCTTAAACTCAATATTCGACATTTTTAATATCATATTATAAGTAGTTTACTCTTAAACTATATGGATCTTATGCATGTATAACAAAGGTTAAAGAAAGAACAATTTCTTACATTAATAAATAAAGGAAATGGGCACAATATTTGAACTCCTTTCAAATATTGTTCTTGAGCTACGAATGAAGGGATGAACTTCTAGTTTTAAATTAGAAACTCTCCTATAAGTTGCACCCAAGACAATCTCCAAATCACTACTAAAGTATACTACACTAGTATAAAATGGTAGAAGCCCTTAATAATAAATCTAATAACTCTTATTACTACACTAGTAATTTTATTAGTAATGTGAACTCAAGATTTGGTGAAGAACTTCTTTAAGTTTTCTTTTAGTGAGATATAGAAAGATAATGAGATGAAGATTGCATGCAAAATGAATATGAGATTGTATGTTAAATAAGAAGGAAATAATCCTTCTTATTGTTGTTGTCATGACCGGCCACCCCACCATCACATGGGTGGGGTGTTGTCCCTTTCATGTTGTTCTTCACAAGGCATAAGGTTGAGTTTTGGTAATAGTTTTGTGTATGATTGTGTCTAATTCCCAATTAATATAATACACAAAAACTAATCACCCTCATGAACACTATAAAACCAGTGCACCCATTGTAATATGGGTTTCCATTTTATTTTTGCAATTTGTCATTTGTCACATACGTGACATGTGACATGTAACATGTAATTTAACTTATAAATGTGTATTTAACTAATTTAAATCCAATTTCATAACAAATAAATTAGACTTAACATTTTAAGTCACATTTTATAATTACATGTAAATAAAATGGGTCATCTCATATATGGTTAATATAATCTACAATAATTTGTAATTATAATCAACCAATTTTGCTTATCTCAATTGTTTCATAAACATAATGCATTCTTAGTAATATATCAATTAAATTACTAAAATGAATCTTATTTAATCATATTACAATAAGATATAATTATCACTTACATTATAAACTTACTTGGATTTAAGTGATTAACTATACAATTAATTAATGTACATGATTAAGTGATTGTCCTTTAGGTGTGACCTCAAGTGTAACAACCCGAAAAGTACCCAATTTTTCTAGTAAAAATATTTACTAACACTTTTCAGTAGAACTTAAGTTTTTAAAATAGAAATTTTGTTCCGAGTCTTATTTTGAAATTCCGCGTTCGTATTTGGAATTTTTGAGAGATTTCGTGAAAAGACCGTTTTTAGTCATCTTTGACTTTTCTTGACTTTTAAGTCGTCTTTGACTTTTCTTGACTTTTAAAAGTCGTCATTGACTTTTCTTGACTTTTAAGTCGTCCTAAACTTTTCTTGACTTTTAAGTCATCTTTGACTTTTCTCGACTTTTCAGTCAACTTTGACTTCCGTTGACTTTTTCCCGACTCGCCTCATAAGTTTGAAGACCGAAATTTTATTTAAAAAAATAATATTTTTGATTTATTTTTATTTAGATTTATTAAGATTTATCATAATTTAATATAATTATTTTGAATTTATTCGGAATTTAAAGAATAACTTTTACGGTTTTAACCCGAACGTCATTTAACTATTCCCGAGTCATCGTAAGTCCCGAAACAAAACCGAAACTCGACTTTGGCATGAGTCACACGCCCATGTCATCGTTTTCCACTCACTGGAGATATTTTATTTGTTTCGATTAAACTAATACAAATATCTTAGATATTTGTTACTTTATCGATCCGTCAGTTTAAATTACGCAAATCGATAAATCAGACCCGATTGCTCACCAAACCACACGGTTTTCCCTCCTCTCTTAGACCTTGATATTTTCGTTCTTTTCATTACAATAACATAATATCTTGATATTTAATTCAATTAACTTAATATCTAATTAATTACGGTAATATAATTATTATACCGAGTCAATTCCATAACAGCAATTTCAAAAACCCAACTCACTATTTTGCTCTATATTACACGGCACTCCAACTCCCACTTTACTCACTAACAACTTTCCATTTTACAACAAATCAATTTAAGATCAAATAAATCGTTCTTCATCGTTCTTGAACGTTCTTCGTCGTTCTTCATTTGTTCTTCGTCGTTCTTGAGCAAAATCATCATAAAACCTTCATTTCTTAATTAAATCCGTCCTAACTTATATTTCTAGAATCTCCTCTTCGCTCTCCATCTTCAAGTACGTTTTATTTCCAATTCCGACAAAATAGTTTTCAACACTTTAATTATGGGAATTCATATTTTAAGTTCTAATAATGTTTTTCTTGTCATTTCTTATAGGGGAAGATTTTGAAGACGAGTTTTGTGACTCGTATATTTTAGGAGAAGATTAGAAGACGGGTTTCTTATTTTCTTAGTTTATACTTCTTATTTTGGTGCTAATTGATTTTTCTAGCTAAGGTAACGATTCCGAGTTACTCGACGATTTAATGTTACATAGTTTTGTTTCTTTGGTTTTTTTGTTTAGTGTTCTTGACATATGTGATGATTGTTCATAATCATGATTTTTGTATGCATGATGGATGAATTGGATGTTTAAAATGGATGTTGTTAATTAAAATCATGTTGGAAATAATTTGGTGTTGGTTGTTGGGGAAAACCGTGTAGGGTGGCTGTTTTGGGGCTGGAAACCGGTCCAAACCAGTTGGTCCAGGCCGGTCCAGACCGGTTTGGGTTGGCCATGGTGGGTCCGGGTTTTGGTCTTTGGGTTGTGTCGATGTTTGATTGTTATGTTGTTGTTTTGACGGGTTTTAATTATGTTAAAGCATGCGGGAAATATTAGGAAACGGTTTTTAGTAAAGTTGATAAAAAGCCAAAACAGCCCAAAACAGGCCGTGGGGCCCAGTCCAGGCCCGTGTCAAGTTGGCCCAAAATCAGCCCGTGGGTCCCACCTTGGGACTTGTGACGGTTTTGAGTTATCGTTATTTTTATCGCGTTTTGTAATAATTAGCAAGTGAGAAATATTAATAAGTAAAATATTTAATTAAAAAGGTTTTTCATAAAATTACTATTTCCCACATGTTAGAAATTATAATACGAGATGGTAGTTTAAATGATATCCGTTAAGTTAAACGGGTTTTCGTATGATTTTAATAATTCACATGTTAGAAATAGAATGAAATAACATGACATGACTGTTTGATATTCTTAGATTCAAGCCTCGAGGGCTAAGACTCTGTTTCTAGCGGTTTGACCAAACGGGTTTGGTCAAACTAAGATCTAGTCAGCCCCGTTTTGACTGATGACCCGTCGCGGGACTCGGGTCGGGGATTTGTCTTCAAGTAAGGTTTTATTTAATTATTGAATTAGCCTTAGTAGATATGAGGCGATATGATATTTGAATATGGTTTATATGCAATTAGTCACATGATAGGATGTTTTTCCCGTG
>JAIUZE010068638.1:0-16682 GCA_022085475.1 Heliosperma pusillum | reverse complement strand
GTTCATGTTTACACTCCTTAGTTACCTTTGAAAGTGACATAACAAGTTGAATATAATCATCATCTTTTCTACAACACTCCACTCTAATGCATGTGATCAAATGAACAAAATAAGAGTCCAATTTTGGACTAAGAGGTCCGGCCAAATGGCCTTTAAAATGATCAAGTGTTGCTCATTTTTCACTAGTTCATTTTGTGCTTGTTTTCTTACTTCTCTCAAAAACCTCATCTTCTTACTAAAACTCTCAAACACTAATATTTACTAAGTATTACTAGTGTAGTAATATAGTCAAAATATTAGTAGTATAATATCTATCTTATTATCTAGTTAATAATAAGGGTAGATTATTTGGGTTAATCTTGGTGCAACTTAGAGGAGATCTTCTACTTTGGAGATTATTTGTATTCATCCATATTATTAGCTCAAGAACAACAGGAAGGAGTTCTTGTTGTGCCCTTATATTTTCCATATCAATGTGAGGAAATTTCTTCTCTTATATAAATGTCTTTATATTTGCATACATGTTACATAGATCATTAAATACTAAATTAACAAGTAATTTAGCAACTAATTAGAGGAGTCTAATTAAGGTCTATGGACTTTCAAGATTCACCAACAAAAATATGTCAAGGAGCTAATCAGAAAATTTGGTATGGAGAATGCTCATCCAATGGACACACCTATGGTAACTGATAAAAAGTTGACATTAGACGAAACTGGCAAGTCTGTAGATGAGACTACATATCGAGGTATGATTGGTTCTTTATTATATTTAACTGCAAGTAGACCTGACATTATGTTCAGCGTATGTGTCTGTGCTAGATTTCAATCATGTCCTAAAGAGTCACATATGATTGCAGTTAAACGTATCATGAGATATTTAATTGGTACATCTACTTTATATTTGTGGTATCCACTTGAGTGTAATTTCGATCTAGTAGGATATTCAGATGAAGATTATGCAGGATGTTCTTTAGATAGAAAAAGTACCTCTGGATTTGCTACGTTTGTTGGACCATGCATAATTACTTGGGGTTCAAAGAAGCAAAATTCGGTTGCAATATCTACTGCAGAAGCCGAATATATCGCTGCAGGACTGGTATGTTCCCAACTACTTTGGTTAAAGCAACAACTATGTGATTACGGTGGTAATGTTGGTTGTATGCCTGTATTTTGTGATAATACGAGTGCTATTATTATTTCTAAGAATCCAACTCAGCATTCTCGTACTAAGCATATAGACATTAGACATCATTTTTTTACGTGACCATGTAGAAAAGGGCAACATTAAACTCGAATTTTGTAGTACTGAAAATCAATGGGCTGACATTTTAACAAAGGCGTTAGCGAGAAGACGTTTTGAGATTTTGCGGTTGGAAATTGGTTTAATCAGTAGCAATTAAATTCGTCATATTTATTTTGTGAACCTGCGTGACTGGTTAGAATAAGACGAGATTGTATGACTGTGTCCGCATATTTCATTGCTAGTATATTTGTGTTTAATATTATATATTTTACGTGAGTATCTTGCATATTAAGTGTTTTATGAAAATTGAATTATGAACCACATGTTTGCCAAAAACCTATCTTATTCACTTTCCAAATTGAACCAAAATTCTACCCATGTATTTTATTTTGGCCGAAATCTCCTAACCAATAATATGTTACCATATTTTTTTATTTACCTAATCCTATCCTTACCATATCTCCAAAATTATTCACCTTAGATTTCTTTTCCTACCCAAATTCAAAAAAAAAAAAAGGGGAAATAGGACTCTAGAGCCGGCACACCCATGTGCCAAGTACAAAAACCCAAAACCAAATACTACTTTTCATAATTACCTATTCCTATCACTATCAATACACATCACCATCAAAACAACTCTCGAATTTTTCTCTTCTTCTCTCCTTCCTCACAGCTCAACACCAACAACAAAAAAAAAAATTACCCACAATTTCAAGCTTCAACAATGACTTCCACAAGATCAAAAATTACCAAAAATCAAAACTCCAAAATTCCACAACCTAGTATTCCCACAAATCTCTCTCCTAACCCAAAACAACAAACACCTACTATGACCCAAACCGAGTCGGGTTCGGTTCTTGAGGGTACTAAGAGAGGGAGATTAAATAAGGGGAAGACTAGAGTACAAGAAGAAGTAACAACGGATTCCGTTGGCACGGTTCCCGAGGAGAACCCACGGACACTGTTCCGAGATTTTTCGCGTAAAGAGACGGCATCCGGGCTTGACAAGCTTCGTTTAACTAAAGATGAACGAAAGTTAGTCAATCGTGTGACAACCCTCGCAAATGCGGAAATATAAAACATACAAGCATGTGAAATAGTATGCGGAAATACGGTATTTTAAAAACTTTTATACATGCAAGATAGATAATACGAGGAGTGTCAAAATATTACAAACTGAATACGAATATACAACAAAGAGACGGGGTCTCTCAAAATGTTAGCAAAGAACACGTGTTTAGCAAAACTAGCTAAAATCGTCTAGAGGTGAAACTTCCAGGGCCAACGCCCGCTAGCTCACACCCGAACCCCAAAATAGTCAAAGCAAAAAGTCATCCATGCAAGCAACCTATTCATTCATGAAAAATATGAACGCCACAATCAGTAAGGAGTAACTCCGGGTTCTCCCAGCCATATCACATTAAACGTACATAGAAGGAAATACAAAAGTAGAGCATGCATATATAGATATACATGTGAGATACGATAAGAATAGATAGGCAATTCCATATATAATGATAAGAGCATAAGAGTTACAAGTCCGAATCCATCATGTGATACAAGGAATCGGGGAAGACACTCTTAGGCAACCGAATACGCTCACTAGGGCTTACATCTCACCGTTAGCGGTATAAGTTTGATAAGATTGAGACTCGACAAACAAACCAAGCCAAGTCATGCGATGATCACAATCAATCCATCATATTATCATCCATTCAAACATTCCAATACATAGACGGTGCCCAATCATGCAATGACCATGAATAATATCATGAAATCACGCATTCAAAGACGACGACATCTGTCACGGTAAATGAAACGCACTAGCACCGTGTACATGGCAAGTATGATTAACAGGCATCCACGGGATAAACATTTCCCTGAACTCATACACGATCAACATTTCTTATATGTAGACTAATTTCCTCCTGGTAGCACGGCGATAATAATACGGTCCTAGTCTAAACCTGGCCAGATTCTCGGAATAAACGTGTTCCGATTCGACATGCGATAAACATTTCGCATCCAAGACTCGGTCAATCATAGACGCCGAGTAAGTACCCCAAATTCGGTTAGATCAATTTCACGAAAGAGGCGGAGGAAGGAAAAGAGCACAAGCCTATAAAAGCGGGATACGCTACATGCAATAACCACCTCGCAAGTACAAAACATTGACGGCGTGTGTCGATCAACGCCATAGCGTTCAACTCCCAACAACGTCGTCGTATTCCCACTAACACATGCATTTAAGCAGTAGGATACCTCTCCGTTCCGACATTCAAGCCTTACGAACGGGAAGGTATCCAAGGGAATGAGAGTACAAAGCACAAGACAAAATAGTGCTCAAACCGTATCATTGTAAAAACCGACTCAAAGGGGGACATAGCAAAAACCGTCACAAAACATGTGATACAAGCGAATGAAATATCATATATCCAAAACATGAATATTATAAGTCACTACGTAAAATTATATGATAAACGAATCATGCGAACTATTATAAATTACGAGTTTTAGAAATCATAGGAAAAATATACAGCCGTAGCGCCGGCCGGTCAGGAGACCGGCGGCCGGTACCCCGGCTCGGAGCACAAGGCAAAATCCAAAAATCATAGAAAACAGGGCATGTGTTCCTGGCCGGTCAGGGGACCGGCGGCCGGGCACCCGGCCAGGACCACCCCTATACAAAAACTTTAAAATTTCCAAAGTTGTTACTGATATGTTCCCAGCCGGTGGGCAGACCGGCGGCCGGTCACCTGGCTGGGAGCACCTCTTCACCCGTGAGCAACATACATCATTCCAATCACTTCCATTTCTCATAATTCACTTCTAATAATTTTCAACAATCAATATTCATCATCAACAATCATCAAATAATAACAATCATCATCCCTAACATGAATCCTAAGCTTCTAATCGTATTCTAAATACGATTTCTAGCATATAAAACATGTAAAACACGTAAATGATACCGAGTAACCCTTCACCGTTACCTTTATGCGTCTTCACTACTCGTCAAGCTCCTCTTCAATTAGGAAATAGTCTTTGTCGGGATCTTGGAGGTCACCACCTACAAATAGATCATATAAGATGAATAAAATTCATCTTGAGAAAGACGGAAAGTTTGAAAAGCGAGAAAGACGATGATTTTAATATCAATACGGATAGAGGAAGGTAAGAGGGGAAGAATGCGACGAACTTACGTGAATTTAAGCAAAGAACGAATGAGCTACGATGATTTTAAGATCGGAAAGTTTATGGAGGCAAGGGTTTTGATTTTGCTTAAGGAAGAAGTAAGGTTTTTGGTGTTTTGAGTGAATGAAATAGGTTAAGGGAGTATGAGTGGAATATAAAGGAAAAAGTCAAGGAAAGTCAAACTCGCCTTAAGACGGGATTCTCATGGAATCTCGCGAAATTCACAATACGAACTCGGAAATTCTAAATTCGACTCGGAATAATAAATTCTAAATTAAAACTTAAATTCACTGAAAAGTAACCGTAAAATATTTTTACTAGAAAAATAGGGTACATTTCCGGGTGTTACAATCACCCCACCTTTTAAAAAGTTTCGCCCTCGAAACTTGAGGGAAAGAAAAAAATACCTTACTCGAATAGACTCGGATATTTACTACGCATAGAAGCTTCTGTTTCCCAAGTCTCTTCTTCGACGTTAGCACTTCTCCACAACACTTTCGCTAAAGTAACTACTTTACTTCTCAACTTTCTATCCTTGCGATCTAGGATGCGGATCGGCTTCTCTTCAAAAGATAAATTCGGTTCAAGCTCGGACAATTCAACTTGAAAGACATGGCTTGGATCACTAACATACTTTCTCAATTGAGAAACATGGAATACATTATGAACCTTAGCCAAATTCGGCGGCAAATCCAACTTATAAGCAACGGCACCAATCCTTTTCACAATATCAAAAGGTCCAATGTATTTCGGGCTCAATTTACCCTTAACACCAAACCGTTTAACACCCTTCATTGGAGATACCTTCAAGAATACTTTATCTCCAACCTCGAATTCTAACGGCCTTCTTCGGATATGGCATAAGAGTTTTGACGGTCTTGAGCGGCTTTCATTCTATCACGAATGACCTTCACATTATCAATGGTCTCAACAAGAACATCGGGGCCTAAATCCCGATTGTCACTCAATTGATTCCAACATATAGGACTCCGACATTTCCTTCCATAAAGAGCTTCATATGGAGCCATCTTGATAGATGCATGATAACTGTTGTTGTAAGAAAACTCCACCAACGGTAGACTCTTTTCCCAACTAGACTGGAAGTCAAGAGCACAAGCCCTAAGCAAGTCTTCTAAAGTCTGAATAGTCCTCTCAGTCTGACCATCCGTAGCGGCATGAAAAGCAGTACTCATCAACAACTTACTACCCATGGCTTCTTGCAAAGCTTTCCAAAATCTCGAACAGAATCTCGGATCTCGGTCGGATATAATCTCCATAGGAACACCATGGTATCTAACAATTTCATCAACATAAGCTTTCGCCAAACGGTCTAAACTCCAAGTTTCTTTGATCGGAATAAATCTAGCACACTTGGTCAAACGATCAACAACAACCCAAACGGCATCTTTCCCTCCAACGGTCCTCGGCAAAGCCATAACAAAATCCATAGAAATAGATTCCCACTTCCATAGTGGAATATCCAACGGTTGTAGCAATCCACCGGGCCTCTTGTGTTCAATCTTCACTTGTTGGCAAGTAAGACATCTTCCAACATAAGATACAACATCACCCTTCAAGTTCGGCCACCGAAACTGTAGCTTCAAATCCTTGTACATCTTATCACCATCGGGGTGAATAGAATAAGGGGAAAGGTGAGCTTCATCCAGAACTCGCTTCCTCAAATCAAGAGCATTAGGAACAAATAAACGACCATGGAAACGAAGAATACCTTCATTATCAAACTTGAAATCTTTACCTTTACCTTCAAGAAGTTTGGCTTGAATAGACTTGTAGGTAAGATCATCAACTTGGCTTTCGCGGATTTCACGAAGAAACACAGGTTCGGCAATCATAGCACCAACATGAACAAATCCACGCTCTACGAATTCCAAATTCAACTTTCAAAACTCGGCACAAAGATCAACAGGTAAAACATGCATAGCACTCAAAATCATAATCGTTCACCAATTCCAACCATATTCTTTGCCTCATATTCAACTCTTTTTGAGTAAATATGTATTTCAAACTCTTGTGATCGGTGAAGATACGACAATGAACTCCAATTAAATAATGTCTCCATACTTTCAAAGCATGAACAACGGCGGCCAATTATAAATCATGAGTAGGATAGTTCACTTCATGAACTCTCAACTGCCTTGAAGCATAAGCCACCACCTTTCTATTTTGCATAAGAACACAACCCAAACCCATTTTAGAAGAATCACAATAGACATCAAAGTCTACTCCATCTTCAGGCAAAGTCAACACCGGAGCGGTAGTTAACCTCTTCTTTAACTCTTGAAACGCTGCTTCACAAGCTTCATTCCATAGGAACTTGGTTTCCTTCTTCAACAACTGGGTCATCGGTCTAGCAAGCTTAGAGAAATCCTTGACAAATCTTCGGTAATAACCAGCTAATCCAAGAAAACTTCGAATCTCTCTAATATCGGTCGGACTCTTCCAATCAACAACGGCCTCAATTTAGAAGGATCCACCATTACACCCTCTTTAGAAATCACATGCCCAAGAAAGGACACTTTAGGTAACCAAAATTCACACTTGAGAACTTAGCATACCACTTCTGACGACGAAGAACACTCAAAATAATCCTCAAATGAATAGCATGCTCTTCTTCGGACTTTGAGAAAATAAGAATATCATCAATGAATACCACCACACACTTGTCAAGATACTCACTAAATGTGCGGTTCATTTGATCCATAAAGATAGCGGGAGCATTCGTCAATCCAAAAGGCATTACCTTGAACTCATAATGACCATACCTTTTACTAAAAGCGGTCTTCGGAATATCAACATCTCGAACGGGAATTTGGTGATAACCTGATCTCACATCAATCTTTGAAAAAGTAGAAGCACCCTTTAGTTGATCAAACAAATCTTCAATTCTTGGTAAAGGATACCTATTCTTGATTGTAATCCGATTCAACTCACGATAATCAATACAAAACCTCATAGAACCATCTTTCTTCTTCACAAAAAGAACGCGAGCACCCCAAGGCGAGGCACTTGGTCGAATAAAACCCTTCTCTATCATATCATCCAGCTGCTTCCTTAATTCTTTCAATTCAGACGGAGCCATACGGTAAGGAGCTTTGGCTATGGGACCCGAACCAGGAACAAGATCAATAGAGAATTCAACATCACGCTCGGGAGGAATCCCGGGCAAATCTTCGGGGAATACATCAACGAATTCTCGAACAATAGGCACATCTTCAATACTTGGCAAAGAGGTATTTGAAGAAGTCACAACACACAAGAATGCTTGACGACCTTTTCTAACCATACTTACCAACTTCATCGCGGAAATTAAAGACACACCTTTACGGGGATGAGATCCCTTATAGGTTATTCTAACCCCTAAAGGACTCTTTAAATAAATCTTTTGATCACGACACTCGAACCTAGCATGATACATTGCTAGCCAATCAATACCTAAGATTATATCAAACTCTCCTAAAGGAAACTTAAGGAGATTAGCGGGAAAGATAGAACCCGCAATAGATATTGGAACATTTGGATAAGGGGTAGAACAAGAGATAATATCTCCGGATGGTAAGGATATGGGAGTATCCTCACTAGATGTAGGCTTGATAGATAGTTTACTAGCATAGGTCGATGACACAAAAGACATAGAAGCACCGGTATCAAATAGAATAAGACACGGTTGCTCTAAAATTGAGAACATACCCGTAATGATCTCGGGATGAGCATCGGCTTCGGCACGGCTCATGACAAAGATGGAACCCTTAGGTTTAGAAGGAGGGGGCAAATTTCGATCGGGGCAATCGTCATAACGATGACCACCCTTTTGACAAAAGTAGCACACATAAGGTCGGTTGTTACATGCCACCCCGGGATGGTATGGTTGTCTACAACGGTTACATTGACGACCTTGAGCTTGAGCTTGAGGAGCATAAGGCCTATGAGCCACATTTGAAGTAGCTCTAGGAATAAAAGGAGCAAGATTCCTTGGATTTGCATTGGAAGAAGGATTAAACCTCCTCTTGCTAGCATAGGAATTAGAAGGAGACGGAATAAACGGTCTCTTCCCAAAAACATTCGGCCTAGGAGCAGAAGAAGGAGAGGGATTATTCATTAAAGCTTCATCTCTAATAGCGTTCATTGAATTCTCGGCCCACAAGGCATCATCATAAAGATCTCCAAAGAAATTGGTATTCCTTCTCACTTTGCTTTGAAGGACGGCACTCAGCTTGTTACGGTAATAGAATGCTCGGTCTTCATCATCTCGGATAAGCCTCGGCGCAAAATGAGCGAGCTTATTAAACTCCAAAGTAAACTCTTGAGCTGATAAGTTGCCTTGTTTAAAATCAATGAACTCCTTAAGCCTTTGTTGCTTAAGCTCTTTAGGATAGAATCTACCCTCCACAAGAGCTTTGAAGCAAGCCCAGTTGAAGTCCTCTTCAAGAACAACGGTGGCACTTGTGATAGCCCACCAGTTGTCAGCTTCCCTAACAAGGAAGTGCTTTGCGATACTCACCTTGTCCTCTTCTCGGAATTGGTATAGATCGAACTGCTTCTCCATCTCACGGAACCAATCGGATTGCTCCGTAGGGTCCGGTTCTCCACCATATGGTACGATCTTACTTCTAGCTATCTGTCCAGCTACCCATGCGTAGCCACCTTGATGGTTATCTTCCCTTCTAGGGGGAACCTGGTTGGCATTAGCTAACGCCGCATCTTGCTGATTTTTCAGCACTTGAGTGAGAGCTTCCATCATAACATTCTCAGCTAATCGTGGTCTAACCATCTTCATAAGAAAAAAAACAATTTAAGTTACTCCTATCAATTAGCATAAACAAATAGACTACCAAGTAAAGTCCTTAACTTCTACCCAACTCTCATTTATTATTTCAAGGTCAAGTAGTTTAGGTTAGGGTTCACGTGTGTGCGTCGAGAGCGATAAAAAGCTCTGATACCAACGGTGACAACCCTCGCAAATGCGGAAATATAAAACATACAAGCATGTGAAATAGTATGCAGAAATACGGTATTTTAAAAACTTTTATACATGCAAGATAGATAATACGAGGAGTGTCAAAATATTACAAACTGAATACGAATATACAACAAAGAGACGGGGTCTCTCAAAATTTTAGCAAAGAACAAGTGTTTAGCAAAACTAGCTAAAATCGTCTAGAGGTGAAACTTCCAGGGACAACGCCCGCTAGCTCACACGCGAACCCAAAATACCAAGTAAAATGCCAACCATGCAAGCAACCTGTTCATTTATGAAAAACATGAATGCCACAGTCAGTGGGGAGTAACTCCGGGTTCTCCCAGCCATATCACATTAAACGTACATAGAAGGAAATACAAAAGTAGAGCATGCATATATAGATATACATGTGAGATACGATAAGAATAGATAGGCAATACGAGATATAATGATAAGAACATAAGAGGCACAAATCCGAATCCATCATGATATTCAAAGACTCGGGGAAGACACTCTTAGGCAACCGAATACGCTCACTAGGGCTTACATCTCACCGTTAGCGGTATAAGTTTGATAAGATTGAGACTCGACAAACAAACCATGCCAAGTCATGCGATGATCATAATCAATCCATCATATTGTCATCCATTCAAACATTCCAATACATAGACGGTGCCCAATCATGCAATAGCCATGAATAATATCATGAAATCACGCATTCAAAGAGGACGACACAACGACGACGTCTCTCACGGTAAATGAAATGCACTAGCACCGTGTATACATGCAGTAATGATTAACAGCATCCACGGATAAAACATTTCCCCTGAACTCATACACGATCAACTTTCGTATATGTAGACTAATTTCCTTCCTGGTAGCACGGGCGCTAATAGACTTCCTATCTAAACCTGGCCAGACTCTCGGAATAAATCATGTTCCGATTCGACACGCGATAAACATTCGCATCCAAGACTCGGTCACAATAAGACGCCGAGTACCCCAAATTCGGTAGATCAATTCACGAAAGAGGCGGAAAAGAGCACAAGCCTCATAACAAGCGGTACGCTACATGCAAATAACACCACCTCGCAAGTACAAAACATTTGACGGCCGGGTCGATCAACGCATAGCGTTCAACTCCCAACAACGTCGTCGTATGCCCACTAACACATGCATTTAAGCAGTAGGATACCTCTCCGTTCCGACATTCCAGCCTTACGAACGGGAAGGTAGCCAAGGGAATGAGAGTACAAAGCACAAGACAAAATAGTGCTCAAACCGTATCATTTGTAAAAACCGACTCAAAGTGGGACATAGCAAAAACCGTCACAAAACATGTGATACAAGCGAATGAAATATCATATATCCAAAACATGAATATTATAAGTCACTACGTAAAATTATACGATAAACAAATCATGCGAACTATTATAAATTACGAGTTTTAGAAATCATAGGAAAAATATACAGCCGTAGCGCCGGCCGGTCAGGAGACCGGCGGCCGGTACCCCGGCTCGGAGCACAAGGCAAAATCCAAAAATCATAGAAAACAGGGCATGTGTTCCTGGCCGGTCAGGGGACCGGCGGCCGGGCACCCGGCCAGGACCACCCCTATACAAAAACTTTAAAATTTCCAAAGTTGTTACTGATATGTTCCCAGCCGGTGGGCAGACCGGCGGCCGGTCACCTGGCTGGGAGCACCTCTTCACCCGTGAGCAACATACATCATTCCAATCACTTCCATTTCTCATAATTCACTTCTAATAATTTTCAACAATCAATATTCATCATCAACAATCATCAAATAATAACAATCATCATCCCTAACATGAATCCTAAGCTTCTAATCGTATTCTAAATACGATTTCTAGCATATAAAACATGTCAAACACGTAAATGATACCGAGTAACCCTTCACTGTTACCTTTATGCGTCTTCACTACTCGTCAAGCTCCTCTTCAATTAGGAAATAGTCTTTGTCGGGATCTTGGAGGTCACCACCTACAAATAGATCATATAAGATGAATAAAATTCATCTTGAGAAAGACGGAAAGTTTGAAAAGCGAGAAAGACGATGATTTTAATATCAATACGGATAGAGGAAGGTAAGAGGGGAAGAATGAGACAAACTTACGTGAATTTAAGCAAAGAACGAATGAGCTACGATGATTTTAAGATCGGAAAGTTTATGGAGGCAAGGGTTTTGATTTTGCTTAAGGAAGAAGTAAGGTTTTTGGTGTTTGAGTGAATGAAATAGGTTAAGGGAGTATGAGTGGAATATAAGGGGAAAAGTCAATAAAAGTCAAACTCGCCTCAAGACGGGATTCTCATGGAATCTCGCGGAAACTCCAAATACGAACTCGGAAATTCTAAATTCGACTCGGAAAATTAAATTTACGATTAAAACTATAATTCACTGAAAGTAACCGTAAAATATTTTTACTAGAAAAATAGGGTACATTTCCGCGTGTTACAAATCGGGTGTGAAAAATATGAGGCTTTGGGATTTTTTAACGACTTTCTGAATTTTCAAGAATGGGAAAACGAGGGAACTACACGGTCTCTGTTTTCAAGCATGGTCGTAGTTTTTAAGATGATGCTAATATAGTCAAGGATAACACGGAAATCGAGGCAACTACACGGTCTCTGTTTCGCAAGTTCTCACTTCAAGAAACGACATCTAGACTTGACAAGCTTCGGTTAACAAAGGATGAACGAAAATTAGTTAACTGGGATGCTAAATACGGTATTCACGGAGGTCGTAGTTTCCTGAAGGCCTGGTGTGAAAAATATGAAGCTTTGGGATTCTTTAACGATTTCTTGAATTTTCAAGAGTGGGAGAACGTGTCTCGGCTTTCAGGTCCGATTTATCCAATCGAGGTAATTCAGTTTTATGCTTCTGTTTCTTTGAAATATGGAGTTTTGCATGCCGTGGTGAATGGCCGTGCAGTTTCCGTCACCATTGACGATTTCTGTACTCTGTTTTTGGTTCCTGATGATGGAATCAAAATTGACCCGAGTACGTCATGGGACGAACTGTCGGACCCAGCTAAGTTGGAGGTTAAGAGGTATTTTGATGATCGAGCTACATTGTCTAGTTGTGTGTTGGCGGGGAATTTGTCCCCAAAATTAAAATTTCTGTTGACTTTTCTGTGGAATATGGTGGTTCCGCGTCGGAATGGATGGGATAAAATTGCTTGCTATGAAATGATGGTGGTCAAGAATTGGTTGGAAGGTAACCGAGTCAATCTTGCTTTTCTTGTTTTTTCTCGAATTTCTCAAACTAGCTTTTCGGTGACCGAAGATAAAGTCTACACGACCCTAGACTTACCCTATGGGATGTGGGTGTCTCGGGTTCTTGAGGCTAAGGGGGTTGTTGATCCGACTAGCTATGGCGTCAATTTGAACGATGATATGAATGATACGTATTTGAAATTCATGAAAATGGAAACATTAGGTCCAGAATTGGTTTTTATGTCAAAGGGTGGTTCGGTTGTTGTGAAACCAAATGTGGCTGATTTTTCGGGGATTGAGTCAAAATTGGAGTTGTTTATGGGAAAGGTAATGGAGCGCCTTGATGCGCAAGACAAGAAAATCGATGCGGTTGTTGACAAGATGGTCAAAACCGTGGCTATGGGGATCTCTAGCTCAACCCGTGACCGTGGAGGGTCGGGTGTGAGTAATGAGTTGAGAGGTTGGATGTCGGGAGTTGATGGTTGCCTAGCAAAAATTGAGAGGAATGTTGTCGATTTTCGACAAGAGATGTTTAGGCAACGGGATCGGATGCAATTTTTTGTTAGCCAAGGAGGTGCATTGGTGAAGAGTGGTTCGGACATGCGCGATGGAATGCACACCATTTATGATGCGACAGAGGCTCTTGTTGGAGTAGGTGTCCTCCACAATAGTGCGCCACATGATAAATCTTATTAAGGAATATAATTGGGATATCTATTGACTATATATATGATTAGTCAGTTGATTAACGTAAATCAATAACGGTTGGCTGACTAGAGTTTGACGTTATTGTCGTTTGACGGCGGTGATCAACTGATCCCTTTCGGTCACACCTAAAGGATGAAATCCAAATAGTAACTAATTATTTGTATACGATACAGTTAATTAGTACATTACATATATTCGATATGTACGAGAGTTAATTGTTAGAAATTGAGTTAAGAACTCAAATTCGATTAAACTTATTTTTCAATTATGCGATAATTGACTAATAAATTTATATCTTATTTTAATACGATTAAATAAGATTTAACTTAGTAATTAATCGTTAAATTACTAAATTAGTTGAGGTTTTGAGATAGAGGTAATTAGTTAATTATATTTACAAGGAGTTGTAAAATAAATTAACCAAGCATTGTGGGACCTATTATATATAGATATAATGGTAAAATATTACTTAAAATGTTAAGTACATATTATTTATTTAATTGAGTCATATAATTGTTATATTATCAAATTAACACTTAATTATACAAGATAATTGACCATATGATTAATAAGTATTTGTGAGACAAATATCAAAAAATCAAAATGGACCAAACTAGGCCATTGTGGCCGGTTAGATTGCTAGTTACATGGTGATGATTGTTGCTCTTGTTTACACTCTTTAGTTACCAATTGAAAGTGACATAACAAGTAGAATATAATCATCACTTATACTACAACACTTGTAACAACCCGAAAAGTAACCTATTTTTCTAGTGAAAATATTTTACGGATACTTTTCAGCATATTTAAGTTTTTAAATTGGAATTTATTGTTTCCAGTCGAATTTAGAATTTCCGAGTTCGTATTTGGAATTTCTGCGAAATTCCATGAGAATCCCGTTTTTAAGTCAACTTTGACTTTCGTTGACTTTTCCGACTCACCCCGTAATTTGAAAGACCGAAAATATATTTGAAAAATAATAAATATATTTTATTTTAATTTATTAAGATTTATTTGAATTTATGATAATTTAATATAATTATTTTGAATTTATTCGGAATTAAAGAGAAGATTTTACGGTTTAAACCCGAACATCATTTAACTATTCCCGAGCCAACTTAAATCCCGAAACAAACCCGAAACCCGACTTTGGCATGAGTCACACGCCTCATGTCATCTTTTTCCACTCACATTAGATATTTGAATTCTTTCGATTAAACTAATACGAATATCTAAGATATTTGTAACTTTATCGATCCGTCAGTTTAAATTATGCAAATCGATTAAAATCAGACCCGGTTTCTTCTCATGTCACACGGCTCTTCCTCCTCTAATAGGACTAGATATTTTTCTTTCTTTTCATTACAATAACATAATATCTAGATATTTGGTTTAATTAACTTAATATCTAATTATATCTAATCAATTACCGTAATATAATTATTAAACCCGAGTCAATCCCGTAACAACAATTTCAAAACCCGACTCCATAATTCCTCTATATTTACACGGCCCAATCTCCCACTTACTCACTAACTATCTTTTCATTTTACACTAAATCAACTTAAGATCTAATTAATACTTTCTTTAATCGTTTTTCATCGTTCTTCATCGTTCTTCATCGTTCTTGAGCAAAATCGACACAAAACCTTCATTTCTTATTCAAATCCGTCCTAACTTATATTTCTAGAATCTCCTCTTCGCTCTCCATCTTCAAGTACGGTTTATTTTCAATTCCGACAAAATCGTTTCAACACTTTAATTATGGAAAATCAAGTTTTAATTCTAACAAATATTTTTCTTGTCATTTCTTATAGGGGAAGATTTTGAAGACGAGTTTGGTGACTCGTATATTTTAGGAGAAGACTAGTAGACGGGTTTCTTATTTCTTTAGTTCTTATTTTGGGTGCTAATTGATTTTTGTGCTAGCTAAGGTAACGATTCCGATTTACTCGACGAATTAATGTCACATATCTTTTGTTTTGTTCATGTTATTGTTATTATGGTTTTTGGTAGTAACATGATAAGTAGTTATTTTTATTATGTTGTATGGAATTTTGAACATGTTTAGTGTTCTTGACATATGTGGATGATTTATTTATAACCATGATTTTTGTATGGATGATGGTTAAAGTGGTTGTTAAAATGGTTGTTTGATAATTAAAACATGTTGGAAATAATTTGGTGTTTGTTGTTGTTGGAACCGTGTATGGTGGCTGGAAAAACCAGCCCAAACCAGGCCGGTTCAGGCCGGTTCAGGCCCGGTCCAGGCCGGTCTGGATTTGTCCGGGATTTGTCCTTTGGGTTTTTGTCGATACTTGATTGCTTTGTTGTTGTTTTGACGGGTTTTAAATATGTTAAGCATGCGGGAAATATTAAGAAACGGTTTTTAGAAAAGATGACCAAAACCGGTCCAAAATGAACCGTGGGTCCCCTTGGCCTTGTGACGGTTTTTGAGTATTGTTATTTTATCGTGTTTTGTAATATTTAGCAAGTGGGAAATTTTAATAGATAAATTATTTAATTAAAAGGTTTTCAATATATTATTATTTCTCACATTTTAGAAATTATAATACGAGATTATAGTTTATTTTGAGATCCTTTAAGTCAAGCGGGTTTTCGTATGAATTAATAATTCACATGTTAGAACTTGAACGAAATAGCATGAAATAAATGTGATATTCTTATGTTCAAGCCTCGATGGCTAAGACTCTGTTTCTAGCCTGTTTGATCAAACGGGTTTGGTCAAACTAAGATCTAGTCAGCCCCGTTTTGACTGATGACCCGTCGCGGGACTCGGGTCGGGGATTTGTCTTCAAGTAAGGTTGTATTTAATTAATGAATTAGCCTTAGTAGATATGAGGCGATATGATATTTTAATATGATTTATATGCAATTAGTCACATGATAGGATGTTTTTCCCGTGACTGTTTAATTATATGGTTGGTGTCGTGTTGACTAAGTACCCATAGAGAATTATGAGTATATGGCGTCTTGACCATTCTAATTCTAAATGAGTAGCTTGGACCATGACATTGTTAGGCCTTACTATCTTTAACGAGTATATAGTTCACTGCTTGATAGCTTTTGTGTCACGGCCTGGGGGGCTTATCTCCAAGTCGGGGCATGGCTGCCTAATAGTTCCACTTTTGGAATGGAGCCAGCTTAAGTACTAGCCAACTCTGTCTAGGGGGTCGCCTAGTAGAGATTCTTGTGTACTTTTGGTCATGAGACGGGGAATGGAATAGCTGTTGTCGCTAGGTCTGATCAGTCTAGGACTAGGATGTTTTCCTACCTTGTGGTATAGGACTCGAGTTA
>JAIUZE010068636.1:0-28323 GCA_022085475.1 Heliosperma pusillum | reverse complement strand
CGTCTCTTGTAGTATTTTATATTTGGTTTGTAATTACTGACATTCCTCGTATTTCTATCTTGCATGTATAAAAGTTTTAAAAACTTCCTATTTCCGCTATATAATTCACATGCTTGTATGTTTATATTTCCGCATTCGCGAGGGTTGTCACAGTTGGTATCAGAGCTTTATCGCTCCCGACGCACACACGTGAACCTAAACTTAAATTACTTGACCTTGAAATAATAAATAGAGAATGGGGTAGACTTAAGGACCTAAGGTGGTAGTCTTTGGTGTACTTGATGTTTGATAGGTTCTAACTTGTTTGTTGATTGTGTTGAGTGATGTTATGTTTGTTTGTATCTACCGTCTTAAGGTGGATCATTGTGTTACCTAGAAGAGGTATCCTCTACAGAAGATTTGAAGATTTACAAGCCTAATTGAAGTGTATTTCTTCCTCATCTATGAATTCTCTCGTCCTTATTATATTATGCTCTCTTCCTTCTATCTAGGTGCTTCTTTCTCTTCCATTTTGTTTGTCTCTTGGAAATTAATCTTGATAGTTCCTCCATCTTACCATTGGTATCCTTACCTTCCTCTTGTAACATTTTTGTGGATGCCATACCCATTTGTTTGTGGTATATTATACTTGGTCGGAAGAACTTTGAATTTTGTGGAATATTAGTGATTGTTAGAATGAATTTGTGGTTTGAGGAAAATGGTGTAGATCTAAATTCACCCTATATTGATGATTGGTTGTAACTCTAAGGAAAGGTAGTAAGATAAGTTTGATGATTTTAATGCTTGATGCTTGTCATGACTAATGTGTAGATAGTTCATGATATTTGATGGTGTAAGATTGAATGAGTTGGCTAAGACTTCTTAACCCATTAGCGATTTAATCTTTTGAATTTAGGAGTTTGAATGATGCCTTGAGTTGTAAAATGCTTTTTAGACTAAGTGACTTCTTGTGGATTCTAGTTTATGTGTTTGTGAGTATAGGCTTGTTGAAAAGCTTTTGGCTATAGTTCTTGGATTTAAAAGATAATATCTTATCTTATGGTATCGGAGACTCGTTTGGAGTAGTAAGGTTTCGTTGTAAGTTGAACCATATTACTTGAGGATTATGATGTGAGTTATGATGGAAATACCGTGGGACGTTAATGATGATGTTTGACTTGAGGTTGTACTTTGATAATAATGAACTCGTGGGCTATAGACTCGAAAATGACCGAGTATAAGAGAGTATTTGTTAGTCCTTCAGTTACTTGAGGTTGTGTTGAATATTTGAGCAATTCCGCATTTGGGCTTCCGTGAGATATGAAAGGATGGATGAATTGGGTTGTAGTCGATTTGTCGAATTTAGGCGTACCCTACTTTGATGATTTGTGGTACCTTGGTCCCTTGTTTGACCTTTATTATCGGGATGACTTGCTTTGCTATCACCCTAGGTTTGAAACGATAAATTTTGTGGATTAACCCTTAAACCTTTACTCGTGCCATTGTCCCTTTTCATTCCCATTCTTGAATGTTTTTGTCAAGATTGATCTTTAAGAAATCGCATACTCGTATCTTCTTTCTTACTCGGATAGCTTCATAACTCTACTATCTGCTTTGTCTCTTTCTTGACCTCGTTATTTTCAGCGCTCCTCTCTTGTAATCTCGTGCCTTATTTATTCCCGTGTTCTCCTTGAGATTCCTTATCGTTTTCTATCTCGTTGCTCCTTCATCTTTTCTCTAGTGGATTGGATATTCCGTTTGAAAGGCTCAGAGAATAAGCGTGATGTAATTTGGTTTCTTTAGCTAGAGTATGTGTCCTTGGATTGAGCAAAGTTCATGTTGTATTTCAGAATGGGAAATAGGACCTAAACTCTAGGATGAATCCTAATAGTGATAATGTATCTTCTCCTAGTAGTTTTGGATTTGGAGTTTGGTACTCTAGTGTTATTTTGAGAATTTAGTTAATCATGATAATAGTTCGTTGTTGTTGGGTACTATAACTAGGGGTGGGCATCGGTCCAAAACCGGACCGGACCGGACCGGAACCGGTTTGGACCGGAACCGGAATTGATAAAAAAATCGGGACCGGGACCGGACCGGATTACAAAAATTCCGGTCCGGGAACGGACCGGAAAAATTCCGGTCCAAGACCGGACCGGACCGGTTGGACCGGAATGTAGACTACATGCCCACTTTTTTCTAATTCCGGTCCAAAAATTCCGGTCCAATGGACCGGATTGGACCGGTTAGACCGGAATAAAATAAAATTTATAGGAAAAAAAATCAAAGAATAATAATTCCGGTCTTTCCGGTCCAATCCGGTCCGGACCGGAAAATACCGGTTCGAGACCGGACCGGACCGGAAACCGTAATCTTAAAAAATGATGGACCGGAGACCGGACCGGAATTTTTTTTCCCGGTTCCGGTCCAGTCGATTCCGGTCCGGACCGGTCCATTTTTCCGGTTCGGAACGGATTTTGCCCACCCCTAACTATAACGGTTGTTTGGTATGTCATTTGGAAATTAGATGTCTCTAATTGGTGGATTGTAAAAGAGACTTTGCTTAGGGAAATTGAGCCGGTACCCAAAGTTTGAGGAGTATTGTCATAAATGAAAATCGATTCATTTTGAGTTTTAGATGAATTAGATGATTTGAATGGTTATCTGATTGCCAAGTGATTGGTCATTTGTGGTTTGGAATTAGTAATTCTCTTTTATTCTTAAGGAATCATAGTTTGAGATTGAGAAATGTTCGTTGCAAGCTTTGGATAGTGAGTGCTCAGTTGTTATGGATTATAGAGTTAGAATGGTGAGTGAACCCATTTATCTTGAGTATTAGTAACCACCATAGTTTGCTAATGTAACAATTTATATTTGAGGCTTCGAACGTAGTAATGATCGAATTAAGGATGTTATGGCGTAATAAAGAATTATTATAATCGATACTGGATTGTGGATCTTCCCTTGTCGTGAGACCTTGGATGAGGCTAGTTGGATCTTAGATAATTATGTTTGATGCTTGATTTGGGATTGTTGTAAATAATGTTTATAAAGTTTAGCGATTTAGAATGATTAAGGTGTAATTGAGGTAAATTACATTCTCTTGAAGACTAGTTTATTAGAAGAGTTAGTGATGTCGAATTCTTGTAGATCTTCCTGCCGACTTCATCGTGATTCTTCCTATCCCTAATAGTTCAATTTGTTTCGTTTTTGCGTGTTTTGTATCTATTTTGTTACCCTGAGTTGTGTGTGAGATGTGCGAGTCGCTCTATGTGCGTGTAATGTCTTGTTATTTTGATTTTATCTTTGAGAAAATCTTCAAATTTCCATATTGTATTTCTAATTTAACTTTTCAAAGAAGTCTAAAGATGGATTGTGTACCCTCTTTTTGGAGAAAATGGATTTCTTTTGCTTTTATGTTTGAATTTTGCGTTTGGTTGGATGTTTGGACTTATTATTGGAGACGTCTGGTGACTAGTCCTGCACTTACTAACGCTTGTTTTGATTTTCGATTTCACTATTTTGATATTGCTTTGATTTGGATAACTAGAATACTCGTTAGCGACGGGCACTCATGCGATCCGTAAATAAAGTTTCGCACTTGTGAAAATTTCCTTAAACCCTTTTTGAGATGAACCTCGTTTCATAAATGTTTCCCTTATAAAAGTTTTCGTATTAATTTTGAAGACCAATTCTTGTCCTTGATACTCTTATTTTCTACTCTCAAGTTTCGAGGACGAAACTTTTTAAAAGGTGGAGTGATTGTACCACCCGCAAATGTACCCTATTTTAAATAGTAAAAATATTTTACGGATACTTTTCAGCGAATTTTAGTTTTAATTTGGAATTTAATTTTCCGAGTCGAATTTAGAATTTCCGAGTTCGTATTTGGTTTTTATGCGAGATTTCATGAGAATCCCGTCTTAAGTCGTCTTTGACTTTTTGTTGACTTTTCCACTAACACATCTCATACTCCCTCATAACCTATTTTCATTCCTCACAACTCAAACACTTACTTCTTCTTTAAGAAACCCAAAACCCCATCAAAACCTAGCTTTCATAATCATCCAATCTTAGAATCGTCATAACTCGCTCAATTCTCGCTCAAATTCACGTAAGTTCGTCTTATTCTTCCCCTCTCATCTTCCTCTATCCGTATTGGTAATAAAATTACCGTCTTTCTCGCTTTTTAAATTATCCGTCTTTCTCAAGGTGAATTATATTCATCTTTTGTTATCTAATTGTAGGTGGAGACTTTCTAGAAATCGATTAAAGACGCAAAAAGGTAACGGTGAAGGGTTACTCGATATCATTTACGTGTTTTAATGTGTTTTTTATGTCAGTAATCGTATTTGGAATAGGATTAGTATTCATAGAACTTGTGTTGTTGATGATGAGTGTTGTTTGTTGATGATTGTTGATGATAATTAATGATTATTGATAGTTGATAGTAGTTATTTATGATAATTGAAAATGGATGATAGAAGACTTGTTGTTCTCGGGTGAATGGGTTCCCAGCCGGGTACCCGGCCGCCGGTCCAACTGACCGGCTGGGACTCACTACACCGACCCTTTTTCGTAGAATGATCATATCTCCTTAGTTACTTGCTTGTTTTGGGCTTGTGACCTATCGTTGGAAACGTAAGACGATAAGCTATCACCTCAACTTGGAATTTCTGCATTTTGATATCTAGAACTCTAGTTATGACCGTTTTAAGTGGACCCTTGTTTTAGTTAGTTTCCAAACATGTTGTTTTGAGATAAGATCTATGTTTCCTATTTACTATGCTTCTTAAACTTGGTTTAATGCTTATGTAATCATGTATTGTTTCATGTTTATCAATGTTACATTTATATCATGCTTATATCACTTTCCCCTTTGTTTTTCTCATGATCCTTTGGTCCCAGCCGGGTAGCCGGCAGCCGGTCCCCTTGACCGGCTGGGACACCCTGTATTTTCAATTTGGTTTTCATATGATTATTGGCCTTAGCCGGGTGGCCGGCAGCCGGTCCACCTGACCGGCTGGCACCTGCTGGTCTTTGTTTGTATTTCTTGTTTACGGTTTTCATTTATAATAATTCCGATCGTTCGTTTATCGTATAATTTTACGTAGTGACTTATAATATTAATGTTTTGAATATATGATATTTCATTTGCTTGTATCACATGTTTTGTGACGGTTTTTGGTATGTCCCACTTTGAGTCGGTTTTACAAATGATACGGTTTGAGCACTATTTTGTCTTGTGCTTTGTACTCTCATTCCCTTGGCTACCTCCACGTTCGTAAGGCTGGAATGTCGGAACGGGGAGGTATCCTACTGCTTAATTGCATGTGTTAGTGGGCATACGACGACGTTGTTTGGAGGCGAACGCATTGCGTTGATCGACCCGGCCGTCAAATGTTGTGTACTTGCGAGGTGGTGTTATTTGCATGTAGCGTACCGCTTGTTATGAGGCTTGTGCTCTTTTCCTCCTCTTTCGTGAATTGATCTACCGAATTTGGGGTACTCGGCGTCATGTGTAAGACCGAGTCTTGGATGCGAAACGTTTTATCGCATGTCGAATCGGAACACGTTATATTCCGAGAATCTGGCCAGGTTTAGACTAGGACCGTATTATTATCGTCGTGCTACCAGGAGGAAATTAGTCTACATATACGAAATGTAGCATCGTGTATGCGTTCAAGGAAATGTTATATCCCGTGGATGCCTTTTAATCATACTTGCCATGTACACGGTGCTAGTGCGTTTCATTTACCGTGAGAGATGTCGTCTTTGTGTCGTTGTATTTGGATGCGTGATTACATGATTAATTATTCGTGATCATTGCATGACTTGGCATGGTTTGTTTGTCGAGTCTCAATCTTATCAAACTTATACCGCTAACGGTGAGATGCAAGCCCTAGTGAGCGTATTCGGTTGCCTAAGAGTGTCTTCCCCGAGTCCTTGTATAACATGATGGATTCGGATTTGTATTCCATATGCTCTTATCATTATATATTGAATTGCCTATCTATTCTTATCGTATTTCACATGTATATCTATATACGCATGATTCTACTTTTGTATTTCCTTTGATGTACGTTTAATGTGATATGGCTGGGAGAACCCGGAGTTACTCCCCACTGATTGTGGCGTTCATGTTTTTCATGGATGAACAGGTTGCTTACATGGATGGCTTTTTGATTGGTATTTTTGGGTTCGGGTGTGAGCTAGCGGGCGTTGTCCCTGGAAGTTTCACCTCTAGGCGATTTTAGCTTGTTTGCTAAACACTTTTACTTTGTTAACATTTGGAGAGACTCCGTCTCTTGTTGTAGTTTATTTCGTACTTTGGTTTGTAACATTTGACACTCCTCGTATACTTCTTCTTGCATGTATAAAAGTTTTAAAAACTTCATATTTCCGCTATATAATTCACATGCTTGTATGTTTTATATTTCCGCATTCGCGAGGGTTGTCACACTGTTTGTGCTAGTGATGAATTTGTTTCAGCTTTTTTAATAGAAGATGATCCAAAAACGTATAGTGAGGCAATGAAATCAATTGATGCTAATTTTTGGAAAGATGCTATTAAAAGTGAACTTGATTCTATTGTGTCTAATCAGACTTGGGTGTTGACTGATTTACCTAAAGGTAGTAAACCCATCAGTAGTAAATGGATTTTTAAAAAGAAAATGAGACCCGTCGGTACAATAGAAAGGTTTAAAGCTAGACTTGTGGTTAGAGATTTTACACAAAAGAAAGATATTGATTATTTTGATACTTATTCTCCTGTGACTAAAATATCGACTATAAGAACTCTTGTTGCCGTAGCTGCCATTCATAACCTTTTTATATATCAAATGGATATAAAAACTGCTTTCTTGAATGGTGAACTAAGGGAAGAGATCTATATGTCGCAACCTGAGGGTTTTGTGATTAAGGGTCAAGAGAATAAAGTGTGTAAACTAAACAAGTCACTTTATGGTCTGAAACAAGCACCTAAACAGTGGTATGAGAAATTTAACAACACTTTGGTGAGTAATGGCTATATGGTTAACAACTCTGATTCATGTGTGTATTCTAAAATGATAGAATCTGATTGTGTGATTATATGCCTATATGTTGATGACATGTTAATACTTGGTAATAATTTGGATGTGGTAATTAAAACCAAAGAATTTTTGTCATCAAAATTTGAGATGAAGGACTTAGGAGAAGCTGATGTTATCCTAGGGGTTAAGGTTATCCGAAACTCAAATGAAATTTCTTTAAGTCAATCTCATTATGTGGAAAAAGTGTTTAAAAAGTTTAACTGCTTTGATGTTGTATCTGCTAGAACTCCCTATGATGCTAGTATACCTCTGTGTAAAAACTTGGGTAAGAGTGTTTCCCAAGAAGAGTATGCTAAAATTCTAGGTAGTGTGATGTTTCTTATGAACTGTACTCGATCAGATATTGCTTATGTTGTTAGTAGACTGAGTCGTTATACTCATAACCCCAGTAATGAACATTGGACTGCTCTTCGTCGTTTACTAAAATACCTAAAAGGAACAGCTGCTCTTTGTTTGCATTATAGTAAATTTCCTGCTGTGTTAGAAGGATATTGTGATGCGAATTGGGTGTCAGGTAACGATGAGATTTGTTCAACTAGTGGTTATGTCTTCACCATGGGTGGAGGTGCTATATCGTGGAAGTCTTCTAAACAGACTTGTATTGCACGCTCTACCATGGAATCGGAGTTCATAACTCTTGAATTGGCAGGTCAAGAGGCTGATTGGTTGAAAAACCTACTAGCAGATGTACCAGTGTGGGGAGGACGGCAGACTCAGATCTCCCTGCATTGTGATTCACAAGCAGCCATTGGTGTTGCTAAGAATAGTGTCTATGATGCGAAAAAACGACACATCAGAATCATGCACGCTGCAGTTAAACAACTCCTTGAAAATGGAGTGATCGCTTTGGACTATGTGAGGTCCGAAAGCAATCTTGTTGATCCCCTTACTAAGGGGTTGACTAAAAGACTAGTCGCTGACACGTTGAGGGGAATGAGGCTAAAGTCCTTAAGTCAAGTTAAAGAGTGACACTTGACTAGGTCTAAAGATCTGTTCCTATGACGTTGTATGATTCATAGCCTTAACGGCGGTGCTTTTGAGACGCACTTGATGAATTGTACGCCAGGTTGGACTTGTGTCCTTAATGGCTCGTGTGAGAAGTGCTATTGAGAAGCACTTGAGCCACCTACGTAGGTTTGATGATCATAAGACTATGAGAAGACTTTTGAACACATCTATTAGTACCAAGGTAAACGCATAACCTATAAAAGGCACGTTGCACGATGAAATCGCGGAACGATCATAATTTGAAGGTATGATATGTGTTGTGGGGGGTATCGACCGAAGCTCAGTTAGGAATTCAAATCGCAAGATATTCTCTCGCTGCAAGTAAGTTGTTTCCTCATTTCACTAAAATGTCAATTCAAATCGAAAGATATTGATACCTAAGTATCCAATCCTTCCTTTACCCAGGAATTCTTCTTTCTCTGTCTCTGGCGCCCCTAGTGGGGGATTGTTGGAAATAGGGGCTTTTGCCTCTTGTGTGTGTTTTCCAATTGTCCCACATTGGTAGTGAGTGGTATTCCTCTTGTGTTTATATAACACCCTTTACCATAC
Source organism: Heliosperma pusillum (assembly GCA_022085475.1). Taxonomy (NCBI): domain Eukaryota; kingdom Viridiplantae; phylum Streptophyta; class Magnoliopsida; order Caryophyllales; family Caryophyllaceae; genus Heliosperma; species Heliosperma pusillum. The sequence continues at coordinate 19,693 of JAIUZE010068636.1, read as the reverse complement.
CATATCACTAGTGGGTTAAGGGGGTCTTTTGTAAAGACTCTGCGAGGTGCTTAATTCAGCTCGCACACGCGCGCGCGTGCCCGAGCCCGGTTCCAGATCCGGGATTTGGGATTTGGCAATCGCCTGTGGCGGGCTATGCCTATCTTTTTGGGCCGCGTCCGAGTTCTTGTGTTGTCCAGGTTTTCAGGAGCAGTTTATGCCTCCTGTAACAGCTGTTATTTGGTTATAAATACCTGCTGTAACAACCCGAAAAGTACCCTATTTTTCTAGTGAAAATATTTTACGAATACTTTTGAGCCTGTTTAAATTTTTAAAATAGAATTTATTGTTTCGAGTCGTATTTTGAAATTCCGAGTTCGTATTTGGAATTTCTGAGAGATTTCATGAAAATCCCGTTTTTAGTCATCTTTGACTTTTCTTGACTTTTAAGTCGTCTTTGACTTTCTTGACTTTTTAAAGTCGTCATTGACTTTTCTTGACTTTTAAGTCGTCATAAACTTTTCTTGACTTTTAAGTCATCTTTGACTTTTCTCGACTTTTAAGTCGACTTTGACTTTCTTTGACTTTTCCCGACTCGACTGGTAAGTTTGAAGACCGAAATTTTATTTAAAAAAATAATATTTTTAATTTATTTTTATTAAGATTTATTAAGATTTATCATAATTTAATATAATTATTTTGAATTTATTCGGAATTTAAAGAATAACTTTTACGGTTTAATCCCGAACATCATTTAACTATTCCCGAGTCATCTAAAATCCCGAAACAAACCCGAAACCCGACTTTGGCATGAGTCACACGCACATGTCATCCTTTTCCACTCACTTTTGGATATTTTCATTATTTTGATTAATCTAATAATAATATCTAAGATATTTATTACTTTATCGATCCGTCAACGAAAATTACGCAAACCGTTTACAAAACAGACCTGATTCTTCATGAACCACACGGCTCTCCTCTCCTCTCTTAAGCTAGATATTTTCCTTTCTTTTGATTACAATAACATAATATCTAATTAATATCTAGATATTTCATTAAACAATTATAAAAAACCCGAGTCAATTCCGTAACAACAATTTCAAAACCCGACTCCACATTTCTTCTATATGTACACGGCTCACACCCATCCACTTACTCACTAACAACCTTTCCATTTTACAATAAATCAACTTAAGATCAAATTGATACTTTCTTTAATCGTTCTTCATCGTTCTTCGTCGTTCTTCGTCGTTCTTGAGCAAAATCGTCATAAAACCTTCATTTCTTATTCAAATCCGTCCTAACTTATATTTCTAGAATCTCCTCTTCGCTCTCCATCTTCAGTACGGTTTTATTTCAATTCCGACAAAATCGTTTTCAACACTTTAATTATGGAAAATCAAGTTTTAATTCTAATAATGTTATTCTTGTCATTTCTTATAGGGGAAGATTTTGAAGACGAGTTTGGTGACTCGTATATTTAGGAGAAGACTTAGAAGACGGAAGATTTAGAAGACGGGTTTCTTCTGTTAGTAGTCTTATTTTGATGCTAATGATTTTTGTGCTAGCAAGTAACGATCCGAGTACTCGACGAATTAATGTTACATACCTTTAGTTTTTGTCATATTATTGTTACTTACGGTTTTAGTTAGTAACATGCTAAGTAGTTGTTATTATTATGTTTTATGAATTTATAGCATGTTTGGTGTTCTTAACATATTTGAATGGTTTGTTCATAATCATGATTTTTGTATGGATGATTCTTAAAATGGTTGTTTGTTAATTAAAAACATGTTAGAATTAATTTAGAATGATGTTGGTGTTGGACCGTGTAGGGGGCTGTTTAGAGGGCTGGAAACCGGTCCAAACCAGGCCGGTTCAGGCCGGTTCAGACCCGGTCCAGCCCGGTCTGGTTGGTCCGTGTTTGGTCCTTGTGTTTGTGTCGATACTTGATTGTTTTGTTGTTGTTTTGACGGGTTTTAAATATGTTAAGCATGCGGGAAATATTAAGAAACGGTTTTTAGAAAAGATAACCAAAACCGGTCCAAAATGAACCGTGGGTCCCCTTGGACTTGTGACGGTTTTTAAGTATTGTTATTTTATCGTGTTTTGTAATATTTAGCAAGTGGGAAATTTTAATAAGTAAATTATTTAATTAAAAGCTTTTCATTATATTATTATTTCTCACATGTTGGAAATTATAATACGAGTTTTTAGTTTAATTTGATATCATGTAAGTCAAGCGGGTTTTCGTATGATTATAATAATTCACGTGTTAGAAGTTTTAATAAAATAACATGAAATGAATGTGATATTCTTATGTTCAAGCCTCGATGGCTAACACTCTGTTTCTAGCCGGTTTGACCAAACGGGTTTGGTCAAACTACGATCTAGTCAGCCCCGTTTTGACTGATGACCCGTCGCGGGACTCGGGTCGGGGATTTGTCTTCAGGTAAGGTTTTATTTAATGAATGAATGAATGAGCCTTAGTAGATATGAGGCGATACGATATTGGAATATGATTTATATGCAATTAGTCACATGATAGGAAGTTTTTCCCGTGACTGTTTGATTATATGGTTGGTGTCGTGTTGACTAAGTACCCATAGAGAATTATGAGTATATGGCTTCTTGACCATTCTAATTCTAAATGAGTATCTTGGACCATGACATTGATAGGCCTTACTATCTTTAACGAGTATATGTTCACCGCTTGATAGCTTTTGTGTCTCGGCTTGGTGGGTTTATATCCAAGTCAGGGCATGGCTGCCATTGCTTCCACTTTGGGGAATGGAGCCAGCTTAAGTACTAGGCAACCCTTTGGTGGATCTCCTTAGGGGTACTCATGTGATGAGTCTTGGGTGCGATGTTTTTCCGCACTTCTCTGGGTCTGCGAAGTCTAGGATTAGGGTAGAGTTGTATCTTGGCCATGTTATTAGGGTAACCTCTGAGCTAAGATATGTGCTTTGGATCTGGGCCATGTTTTAAAGGTAACCGCTGAGCCCAGATGTGTGCTTGGTATTTTGGCCATGTCATTAGCGTGACCGCTGAGCCTAAATATTTAAGTATATCCTACATCGTGGTATAGACTCGAGTTACAGAAGTCTTCTATTGACGTTACTAAGAACTTATGCCTGTTTGTAGAAGTATTGGTCTTTCATGCTTGATGATTCTATGAATCTTAGAAGGTGAGATGCAAGCCGGCTAAGGTTGATAGAGTTTGGATTACCGGTTGTTAACTGATTCACATGATTACGTGTTGATTAGGGTCGAGGGTATCATGGCCATGTTTATTTTAAAGGTAACCTCTGAGCTAAAATACCAGCTTCCCTACCTCTTGTTATAGATTGACAACGGATTCACATGATAGCTTTCACATGATAGGTTATATGTTAGTTAATTGTTTCATAACATGAAAAGCATATCATATATGTTAAGGTTTGTATTTTCCATATACATTGCTTTTATGTTATTCATGTTTAATTAAACTCGACATTTCGTGGCTGGGAGAACTCGGAGTTACTCCCCACTGACTGTGGCTTCCGTGTTTATATTTAATGCGGTCGAACAGGTGGTGATGCATATTTGGGGTACATTGACGAGCTAGCGAGCGAAGTATTACCTTGGACCTATATTCGGTTCTTAGGATTGTATATATTATACACTCTTTTATTTCCGTATTTATACGGGAGATATGTCTCCCGTTTTGGATATTTCTTTTGTATAATATTATTTCCTTTTTGTTGAACCTTTTTATTTAAGACACCTTCGTTATGTATTATCATCTTTTATTTAGTTAAATTATTTTTTTTCTTTCCGCAAATTTGAGGGTGTCACACCTGCTGTCTCTGCCTCATAAACACACAACAACAACACAACACTCTTCTCTTTTCTTCTTTGTTTCTCTATAATTCTCTAGGTAAAGTAATACGATCTTTCCAGGCCTGTCAGCCTCGAGTGAGCGAGTCTGACATGTAGCAGTAGTGTAATCCTTGGGTAACTACCGGTCATTAGTTGATCGCCACCACGGTCGTACCGAAAATAGTTTTCAAGGCAATGACTCCTTTCCACGTCACTACTTACGTCGGTATTTCTAATCTCTGTTTTTATTATTTCGGCATTTCTCAGCTTAAGATATCAAAACATTGTTGGAGACAGTCTAAACAGGTACTAATGATGAGACAGCAGGTGGCTGTAATTTGATGAAATGCAAAGAATGCAGCATTTTCCCACAAATAACTGGGCAGTCTGCAACAATGTCCAGCAGCTGTACGACCTGTCACCGCTTCAGCCCATGCCCGTAGTCTACCGTGGACAACGCTTCAACACTCTGAACAACGACTTCAAGTTGAGCAAATACAAACCCAGACAAGGCATCCGTCTCGCTCGAACATTCCGCCCGGCTTCGGCATCGGCATCGGCATCTGATGGAGATAGAAAATCAACGGCATCTGATCTTCGCCGTATTCTTGAATCCCCTGGAATCCACCAGGGCCCCGCCTGCTTCGACGCTCTCAGTGCTATGCTTGTCCAGCAAGCTGCTTTCCAATATTGTTTCACTAGTGGTATTATTTACTTACTTTCCTTCATTATTTCCATTATTATTTCTCCCTCTGTCCCCGTCATTTGTTTACCATTTCATGATCGGGACGGGGAAGTATTATATCAACTTACACTACATTTTTATACTTTATCTTGCTAATTTCAAACATTTCTAGGGTTTTCAATATCAGCTGCTAGATTAGGGTTGCCTGATGTGGGTCTAATATCTTATGGAGAAATGGTGGATCAAGGACACAAGATCACAGATGCTGTGTCAATACCAGTCATTGGGGATGCCGACAATGGTTACGGGAATGCCATGAATGTTAAAAGAACTCTCAAAGGATACATTAAAGCTGGCTTTGCAGGAATCATTCTCGAAGATCAAGTTTGTCTTCCCGCTTCTTTAACTTGTGCATATCTTTATTTCTACGGTTTTTAGTATCTGCTGATTTAGCTTTTAGTTGTTTCAATCACCAGGTTTCTCCAAAAGCTTGTGGTCATACTCTAGGCAGGAAGGTCGTGCCCATAGATGAAGCCGTAATGCGTATAAAAGCTGCTGTAGATGCTCGTAAAGAAACTGGTTTAGATATCGTCATTGTTGCTAGAACTGATTCTCGTCAGGCTGTATCCCTTGACGAAGCATTACGAAGATCACAGGCCTTTGCCGATGCAGGGGCAGACGTTCTCTTCATAGATGCTCTCACTTCTACAGATGAGATGAAGGCCTTCTGTCAAATCTCTCCTTTAGTTCCCAAAATGGTGACAATTCTCTTTCCTTAAAATGCATTGTCTTTTTTTTTTTATATGATTCTGAAATCAACTAGTTAGAGCCTTTTGCTTTTTCGGAGCATATCCTTACATAGAAGAGATTACTTTGTTAGAGTTACTGTTGCCACCTGTGTTGTCGATTTCCTCCTTTCTTTGTACTTGAGTCTTCCCCGTGGTGTTTCTTGTAAGTTTCAAGGGTGATTGGTATGGGATCCCACTATTGTCAGGTTTCAATTGAGACTTATTGGGTGGAAATCAAAACTTCTCCGTAGAGGTGGCCATTTAACTCTTTTAAAATGCACTGCTCTATTCTAATTTATGTCTCTTTTAGTATACCGGTTAGTGTTTCCTCAGAATTGGGGAAAAAAATCATTGTGACTTCACATGACTTGGTGTTTTTCTCCATCATAAATTATTTTTATCTGCTAGGAATTTGTGCAATCTTCAAAGTCTGACTCCGATGACTTCCCACCCACTTCAATTTGGAAGTGCTAAGCTCCACTCATAGTAGAAGGAATAATACTAACTCATGCAATAATCTATTAAAGTTAGCCTTATGACTTTCAAACCATATTAATTTGTTAGTGCAAAGCTCCTTCAAAAGCTTGTTTTAGTTTAAGATGAGGCGTTCACGGTCACTTTTCACTTTTTGCCCAGTTCTCCTTGGGTCTTGTCAATGTGGCACTAATCTTTGTCCCCATTTGACTTTTATTGGGTTCGACTTTGAAAGGCTAAAAATGTTCTTTTAGCTTGAAGTGAAGATGAAAAAGGGTTGGATTAGTGGAGTTGGGAGATGGTTCCTTTGGCTATTTGACGGCACACCTGAATTTAAACGAATCAGCTTATTTTTTTATGACATTGTTTCTACCCACCTAAAGTTCTAATTTTGCTTATTTTGGACATTATTGTTGGAGCCAATTAGTCAAATGCTTTATTTTCACTGACACTTCACCTTCATTCTCTTTATAAATAATAATACTAGACATGGCCACAAGCCGAGTTAGGGCCGGGGTGGGGCAGGCCACGCGCAACTGGCCAAGCCCTGATCTGGCCCTCAAGGTGGGTGGGCTGCATGGGCAGGGTCGGGCTAAGGAGAGGGAGGCAGTGAACCGGCCTGAGGCCGGGTCAGGTGAGCCAGTCTCAATAAAATAATTGGCAATTGGTGAATGCAACTATTAATAAAATAACTCGCTAATTATTGTGTTATGAATTGGCAATTGGTGACTGCAATTATCAATGGAGTTCTCATTATGGCTCACTATGAGTTCTCATTATGGCTCATTGCGTGTCATCTCAGACTATTTCTCTATGTTTTCAAGGTAGCGCAAAGTGTGACTACTTAGATATATTGAGATATAAAACCATTGATTTAGGCCTCAACAGTCAGCTTATGTTTTTAGTTTTGCTTGAAATGGTCTTTTTACCATCAGCTTAAGCTGATCTGATGGTTGAGGCTACACCTGGCAAAGGGGTCAAACCAGTTTGGGTTCAGGTCGGTCAGTTCGGCCGGGTCATTTTGGGGTGTGCAAGAGCTAGGGTCAGATCGATGGGGTTGGGTCATTTTTGGGTCTATATCAAGTTCTGTATGGATAATGCTTAGTTTGCAACTATGAACATTTGGGTCGGGTCATATTCGTTCAGGTCGCCGGATACGGGTCAAGTTACTCGTGTCGGGTTGGGTTAATTTTGTCACGTCTACTTGAGGCCCAAAGAATTTGCATACTCCGTATATCTTAATACATATGACCTAGTTACCTCGTATGCAAGAGTCTTTCGATCATACATGATACATGTGATATGGTTTTGGTATCTTTTTATTATTTTTCATCGTTTTCCTAAAGTAGTTGTTGCGTTACAGAAGCGGTTGGTAAGGTACTTACTGTTTATCTCCTTTGGTAGGCCAACATGCTTGAAGGAGGAGGTAAAACACCTATTCTCTCTCCTGATGAACTTGAGGCGATTGGATATAAACTTGTGGCCTACCCACTTTCATTGATAGGGGTGTCTGTTCAAGCAATGCAGGTAAAAGCATGAACTTCCAACATTAAACGTCATCCTTTTGTCTCGCATTACAATTATTATATTAACAATATTTAGAGGTATGGCGAAGATGTTAGATATGATTTCTATGTGCTTTAACTTACATGAAAGGAGAAATTATGAATTTCGCTTAATTTTAGTGGAGTTTACAATGATTTTTTATGCAAATGCCTTCTTGAATGTGTGAGATGGAGTGTGAGCTTTGACAAGAGTGGCCAATGTACTCTCGAGTTCGCTGCAGGCTATTAGAGACTTCATTTCGGGTGTCACTGAAGGTTTTTAGAAGTTTTTCTATGTTAATACTTATTTGGAAATGAGGATATGTTGGTGTATGGGGGAGTAAAGGGAGAAGTAGAGTAGAGATAAGTTAGTTGTTAGTTTGTTTAGTTGAAAATTAGTTGAAGGAATTTGTTTGTTTTATTGATTTATTTGTGGATTTTGGTTACACTTGGATTATTGGATATAACTAAATCGATACATGGAAATGGGAGGGAGGACCTCTATTTATAGTACTCCTCTGCCTTCTCCTACATTCCTAGAATTCTCTAGAATAGAACATTCTAGAGTGACCTAGTCTTGTAAGTTTCTAAAGTTCTACATATACAAGACATATCTAGAAAGTTCTAGGTTTTTCTAGATAAACCTAGAACATTTATGATACTTCTAGACTCTTCTAGAACATACTAGAATAGTCTAGTGCAATCTAGACAGCTCTACATAATTCTAGAATATTCCGGATACATCTAGAACATTCCGGACACTTATAGAACATTCTAGAACATACTAAAAGTCTCACACTTCAACAGGATAACTAGCTGAGATACTTGTACAAAACTACAAATAAGTGAGAAAAGATGAGAAGCTGCTCCTCCCTTGGAAAATTAGCTCCATTTAGATCTTCAATTGATTTGCAAATGTAGCATGCTCCGAGAGTAAGATTCAAAGCTCATGAGTAACTCGTACTTAATGGTACTTTGCGCAGCTTTTGAAACTAGCTAATACAGAGTAACTTGTAATCCTAAGCTCACGAGTCACGATTAACGTGTGTAATTATAAACTCAGAAGATAACTTCAGCTCCCTGAGTATTGCATCTAGTACCTTAAAAAACTCCTTAATTGATGGAACATGATGACTGATGTTAATAAATTCAGTGGTCATTATTGTTAGTGTTGGATCATTCATTTCCAACAAGATTCAACTCTATACAGAAGAACTTATTTGAAGACTATATACTTTTATATAAGAAAAGGGTGGTGGTTGACATATTTTTTCAAATTTTCACAATTTATTTTGAGGGGAGAGTAAAAAGCACAATGAATCCCAGAATTTTATCACTTTGTATGTTTGTCACTTATCTCACTTAGGTTTAATTATTTGTGTGTACTTGCTCTATTTAGCAATAGGTCCGTACGTTTTCTGACATTTACATTTATTATTTAGCTTGATAACCCTTTACTTGTTAAAACGCCATGATACGATAGTTGCCCAATTTTTGTAGGTGGGCATTCTGTCTGGACATCCCAAAGAGCCGAACTATCTTGAGAGGTAGAGTGGGAGTTTACCACACGTCTTCTGATGACATAATGAATACATGAGCTGTAGTTGGTCCTACATATAGGAATTCAGTGTCTGTGTTTGTCTCATAGTGGATTTGAGTCTGATGTATTGAGTACTGTAACAGGCATTGTAATGGGCTGCTCGAAAGTCGAACCAAATTGATTTTTCGGTTGCTTTTGCATTGCTCGTTGAATTATAAACCATGGTTGTACCACTGAGAAAACTCCAAAAACTCCCCCTGGCTTTTAAGCCGGCATATTCTTGCTTACACTGCTCATGTACTATTGCAGGATGCACTAAAGGGAATCAGGAGAGGCCTCATTCCTTCTCCCGGCAGTATGCCTACTTTTGAAGAAATAAAAGCTACTTTAGGATTTAACAAGTACTATGAAGAGGAGAAGCTGTATGCCTTGACGAAGTCTCAGCCACCTTCTCAAAGAGGTTGAATTTTTTCTTTTTGATAGATCATGCCGTAAACAAAATTTGTTTTCCCAAAGCTATTAACTTTAGTTCTATTTTGCTTAAACTTTGTACCCTTTTGCTTTTTAATATTGTGGCCAATGGGCTACTTGTTTTTCTGCGGTGTGATCAAGAAAAACTTTGGCACTTAGCATGTAGCACTTCCGCACTTCTTACCTCAAAATTTGCTGTTGGCAGATTGTTGGGGTAGCAAGCCCCAGTTCCACATTGTATATTAGAGGAGTCTTGCCTTGTTTATAAGAGACCCACCACCCCATTAGTACAAGGCCTTTTGGAAAACAGCCCAAAAACAAATCCGTGCATGCTCAGCCCAAAACGGACAATGTGATACTAATGTGAGGTGATGATGGTGGCGGCAGTCCCAACAAGTCCTAAAAATGTATTCGTTATATATGTTGTTTATAAATCAAGCCATATGGGAAGATTGTATCCATCATTGACATTATGCACAGTATTAAAAGTGGTACTGGGGCTGCACAAAATTTTATGCATTTGGAGATGGTGGATAGTGCAAAAGGTCAATTCTAGCAATTCTGACCAACGCCAGTCCTGAATTGATTTTTGGGCATAAGCTGTACTTACACTTGTGAAACCAAGTCTTGTCGACCAATAAATAAAAGTAATTCCCACGATTCCACCATATAGTGTCTTTGGACAAATTCTGTGTGTTTTTTAGCTTTTCGTCTCTATGTTTTAGTAACAAACTATTATTGCTTCTATCGTGACATTGTTGGTTCCTCACCTAAAAGATGAATGAAAGAATTACCTGTACTCGTATTAGAATCTATCGTACACCAAATTTTGCTCAGAAAGAGGAAAAGGTGCCATAGATGTAACGTATTGTACTCCCTCTGTCCCACGTTAATCTTCTTACTCTTCAAAAAGTACGAAGATCATCGTCGAACAGGGGGTCATCAATACGAATTGAGTGGTGTCACTTACTCAAATTAAACTGAACAACCAAACTCTGACATGATTATAGATATTAGATGAGAAGTACAGCTAAAAAACTAACGCTTCTCAATCATATGTCATAGTCATACAATGTACTATTGCTTGTAAATCTTGGCATTTTCTGAACACAAACCAATATGAGACGGTTGTATGTGAGATACACCCATTAACCATATAAATAAATGCGTGATTCATAAATGTTTGGCCCGTTCTTTCTGAGATTATGATACACGACTCACTGTTACATAATACGGAGTTCTTACAACATTAACCGAACTTTCGCCTCGCTCTTTGCTGCCCCTGGTATTTTTATTTGTCCTGAGATATTAACATTATATAGTTTTTCTTTCTAACAATTTGGTGTTTGTATTGGCTAAATGTCAGCTTTTGACAGTGACTACAGTCTGACAAGAGTGCACCAAGGTAGTTCTAACGAAAGTCGAGAATTTCAGCAAGACCCTCCAATTGAAGTGATAATTCCAGAAGTTTACTCTGGCCCTGGTGGCTCTACTGGTACTTTTGGTGGTCTATGGTCTCGAACATTGAGAATCAAAATTACAGGAAATGATGGTGTTGAAAAACTAGATGTCAGGATTCCTGTGAGTTATATCCCTACATGCTGAACTTTTTTGCTTCTCCCCTGGTATATGGTATTAGTGAATGGCTGTTTATGGCAACATGCCAACATGTATGCGAACATTCTTCCATTGCGCCCATCATGTGCATCACATAAGCAATAAGCAATATATACAACTTGGCTTACAATGTGAACAAGGTTGAAAAAATAACTTGTAGTGAAGATGCTAATATGATGAAATGGAGTATTTCACCTAATAGAAGCATATCTTTGTTGTGTAAAGGAACATGAATTGTGTTGGGAGTTTTAGACATGAAGCAACCTAAATGATTTAGATAGTGATACCCTTGAAGGATTTCAAATGAAACTCATATGCTAGGTATTCTAATATCCTAAAGTAAAAGTCATTGTCCTTTGGTTCTTGACTCTAATGAAATATAGATATACGGCTCACTAAGCAGGTTACACTTCTTTTAATTGTGAACAATAGTTATCGGATGCAGTTTTTGCTGCCATTTTCATGATGCGTCATGCGGCAGTAGCCTTGCCCACTAGTGTAAGGCTACATTCATCGAAAAGTCCTAAACAACCCTAACTCTGCTTGAGGGAGCCCTTTAGCATTAGGGTAATGTTGTAGTTGGTGTGTGTTTACTTCTATGAGGAAAACATAATAAATCATTCATCCAATTAAGACGTACAAAATTAAATCTGATATCAAGTCTCTGTTTGTTGCTGTTGAAGTTTCCTGTGGTTCCTCAGTGAGGCTCTAGCTCTTTAGAAATATCCATTTGAGCACAGGTTAAGATTGTTTCAGACTGACATATGTACTAAATTGAGCACAGCCTGCAGAACATGAATGCTATTAATTTAAGACATCTCCAAAAGTTATCTGCAGAAGCACCTTAAAATCTTAGTTACTTTTGAAATTGAGTTTCCCTTTAAGAAAAGCCTCTTCCAAAACCTGTCCTTGATATATTTTTAGCAAGGAATTCCTGTTGATTTTTGTGGGTGACTGGTTTCTTGATATATGAACTTGAAGGAGCTTTTACCTAATCTATCAACTCTTGAGATAGCAATGCTTTGTCCCCCTCTTTTGTGAAAAAAGAGCCATTGAGGCACGGGGTTAAGTTGGGCACTTTTTACGAGGCTGGGTTCTTATTTCAGGTCACTCGATAACTTTACCAATTACCACTCATGCTGAGATATGCAATCAAATCATTTCTGAGATGTAAAGTCTACCTTTTTTTTTGTTTCATTCCACATTGATTCGAAAAATGGCTTCCTGTTTAAATGATCCTTTGCTTCATAAATACAGGCCTTGTACCGATGTCATTTAGAAAATTAAGCAATATATATAAGTGTGTTAATGATGGGTTATTTGTGTCATGATTTAATTGGGATGAGCAGCCTACGGGCCTCATTTTTTACCCCTTGATCTTCTCTTATTAGACTTTTTTTGGTCTTTAGGTAAAGCAGCTCTTACAATATAAAGGTTGACGGTTTACTTAAAATGCTTTTAGTCTTAGGTTAAGCAGCTTCTAATATCTTTACGCTCAAGTTTGGAAGGTGCCGGTGTTTTCTCTCCCTCCTATGAGTCATGCTTTTCTTTTTCTTTCTTTGTTTGGTTTTGAATTGTATATTTTTTTTGAGGGTAATTTTCCATATTCTTTTTGGTCTTCTGATTTTCATATTGTTGCTGCCAGTGAAAGTAATTGAACAAGGGTAAACAAAAAGTGAGAAAGAGAGAACCTTTCGACAATGATACAGTAGATTTATACTTCTTCAGCTCAAGGCTGACTGACTAGTGACCACTTTGACATTATGTAAGATTTGACTTGTGATACGCTCTTGATAGTGTTTCTGATACGTATACAATTGCAAGTTTGAAACCAGTCATGGGTTCCAGAGGATGGACTGAATCCTGTAATAACTGTAACTAAGGTTTAGGGACATCGCTTTTGCGTCTTCCTTTGTCTGGTATACTATTTGTAGTGGGATTTAAGGGAGGGTTATTGGATTTTCACTTGGTCATTTTGTTTATGCGGTATATTCTTGTTTATTCTATGTGTTAGTAGCTTATTTGACTAATTTCATCCGGATGTGGAGAGTTGCTATGACCAGTGATCGTTTCTCTATGCTTGTTTTATTCTTCGATGGTGTTTACTTTATATTACATCTGGACCATTACTATGATCAGTGATCTTCTTATGCTTATTTTCATTTTCGATTGTGTGGATGGCACAACATAAAGTTACAGTGGCCGCTTTTTATTAGTGGGATGTTACTACTTTTTTTTGCAGGCTGGATTTTTGGATGGCATAACAAATATTGTTCCAGGTATGCTGTAGTAAGATAAGTCATATATTTCCTCTCTTCTGCCATCTCCTAGGATAAACGAGGTTTCATGCTTGATTGAACAGCTTTGGTGGGTGTGAACATCAAGGAAGTGTTGGATAATGCTACTGAAGGTTCACAAGGAAAGCTGTTAGATTTCAGTGACAGACTGGGAGATAGGATTCAAGTGTTTCTGGAGTAACCCGATGAAACTTGTTGCTGTGACAAGCTTCAATTGGCGAAGACGCCTGCAACATCTCGATTCACTTTGAATGCAGATATACATTTTTCAAACTCATGTTAGAAAGAGGTATTTCATAGTACGCTTTATCTAGGAAAACTTGGACACCTAAAAACCCTTTCTAACAAATCTATGGAACTTCGTAACCATGGACAATGGCAATTCCAAATTTCAATATCTCAATTCTCAACCGCATGTAAGATCAATTGCAACATTGCCTCTTTGAAAGGTCAGCTTGCGAACTACTCTTTTGATTCCCTTGCAAAACCTCCCCTCTCCCCTTTCGAATCTATTTATGTGGGATACTAGTTGTCACACTACCCAAAGTGGGGCCTCTGACTAACAAGTCAATTTTCATGCAGTTGTTAATTGACACGTGATGATTTTTCAGATTTCTTTGTATCTAACCTTTTACCTCTAAGGGCTTGCTTGAGATGAGAGTAATTATTACGAGAGTAATAGAGTTTAAATGAACTAAAAAATGGAGGGAAGTGACGGGGGTTGGAGATGGAAATGGATAGAAACGGGGAAATATAGTGTAATAGTCTTTCCATTAAGGGAGTAATAGTTACCTACCTCCCCCCTCAAATAATGCATTGTAATAATTCCTCCCTCACCTCTTCTTTCCACCCTCCACAACCACCACAAAACACCAATCTTCTCCAATTTCTTATTGGTTTAGCTCTCATTACTCCCTTAATGATTATTCACATCCCAAACAAGCCCTAATAAGTAATGATAAGGATAATTCCTATGGTATCTTGTAGTGCACCATCTACCCTTTTAACATAGACAAATATTGTTAATGTCAAACAATTGACTGAACTTCAACTTTTTGGGGAAGAATTAATTGGAGTAACTACTTTTTTAAGCTATACAACTAACTTTTCCTTGCACCAAATACTCATGAGATTTGAGAATATGCACAATATCCGTTGAACTAACTTATTGCATTTAACGAGAATTTACTATGCTCAATTGAGAGCACAAACTATTGACAACACTAGTTCAACTGAGAACACAAATAATTGACAACGCTACTACAAACACATTTATGCCAGAATGAAATCATCTAATTCAAGATCAAATTCAAAAGGGGTGCAATTCGACAACAAAAAATTGCTTTAAATGCAAATCAACATAAGTGCATTTGGACCTATGACAGTAAACTTTTCAAGATTGTGCAAACAGAAAAACGAAGACATCGATGATTTTAATGGAGATGAAGCTCAACAAATTAATATTGCCATACAAGAGTTGAAGAAGAAATTGAAGAAACAAACAAATATTATTTGTGACTTAAAAGAGAAGTTTTAGAATTATCTAAGATGTTTCAATTTATTTTGAAAACATTTATAATAATGTAATATATGTTTATAGTATATATTATATTGAAGTAAGTGTTCTAGCATTGTGATATAAAAAATGAAGAGGTGTGCAAACTTAAAACTACTTTGATGCATTATAACATCCTCATCCATTTGAATTAATAAAATTAAATTTTAATAATTAAACTTTCGATGAACCCTAGTGCGATTGTTGTCTTCGCATAGTATTTCTTCATTTTCATTGCATATGGCACGTAATTCTTCCATTAAAACAAACTTAAACATTCGAGTAGGCTAAATAAGATGTAATCTCAAAGGAGGAGTAGTAATATTTACAAAACATGGTAAACAAAAGGGTCCAAGTGAAGAGGAGGGTTTGCGTACAAAGTCCATGCAGGAGATGAGGATGACCTTCATGAGGATAGTATCTGGATTACCAAAACATGGGAAGAAGAATAAATAGGTCATAGAGGAGGAGTCCATGGATAATTTGATCAAGAAGAAGTTGGATATTGGACCTGTGTATTGCTTTGTGTTGGGTGCTAATCCCCCTTAGATGTACTCACTCGCTATATTCATCGAATTTGGGGCAAGCATGACACTCAGGGCCGGCTAGGACCATGTGCGTGCCGAGCGGGTCAACCGGACCTCCAATTTCGTGGGCCTCCATCATGTTCTTATTATATCTAAACTCTATTCATATACATAATAACCTAATTATCTAATAGTGGAGGTGTGGTAGCACAGTGGTTGGAGCATGTAAAACTTGCCAAAGCTTCCCGTGTTCAAGCCTTAGCACAACCATTATTATTATTTTTATATGTCAATGGTATTTTCCTTTGAAATATATATATATAAAGCGTCTCTTGAGGGCCTCCATTTTCATCATTGCACAGGGCCTTCAAATTATTTGAGACGCCCCTGATGACACTAATAAGGTATCTTTTCTCCCAAAAGTTTTTTCGTGGTTCGTTTCAAGGAACAAGGACAGGGAGGCTATTTTGCAGGTTATCACATGTTTAATACTCCCATCCAAACCAAAGGTTACACTTACCTTATTTGGATCATCCAAACAAACTACTCATTCCTTTTTGGGTAACAAATAAGACCAACTACTCCTCATTTACTCTACATATTTACACATTATGACATTACCCCACCCACCCAACTAACATTAAATACTCAAGTGGTCTTACTTCCATTCCAATACTACCCTTACATTTTCAATATTTTCTTAAAACTTGTGCTCCCTCCCATGTAACCTTTGGTTTGGATGGGAGGGAGTAACAAACCTCTCATTGTCAGACCTTGGATAGTGGATGTTGAACTTATTAAAGAAGAAGTGAAAGTGGTACATGCATGGATACGAATTCAAGAATTATCTCTTAGATTTTGGGGTAAGTGCCTCCCTACCATTGCAGGGCTAGTGGGTAAATTCATCAAAGCTGATTGTGAGATTCAGAGATGAATCAGGTAAAGTGTTATCTGTTGACATTGGGTATGAATGGAGGCCATCATTATGCTCCAAATGTTAAGGAATAGAACATGCGAGAGTTCAATGCAAGAAGAGGACTGAAGTTAAAGACAAAATACCTCATGTAGTTTAGAAAGTATGGAAACATGTCCCTTAAGGTGCCTGATAGTTCTGTGACTCAAGAAGTGGTCCTCCTATTTAGGAAGCAGCTTCACCGGTGACTATTGACACCCGTTAAGCAGCCTATTGCACATGTTCATGAGATGAAAGTTAAAGGTAATTATACTCAAGGTACTTTCGCTAAGTCATAAAAGCAAGCTCTAGATAGTCCAGTGTCCACAAGAGTTGGTAGTGGAATTGACAACCTCTCTCAAACATCCTCTAATGCATAATATATGATTTTGGAATATAAGAGGTCTTAATTGTGTAATAAGCAAAAGGATGGAAGTGAATTGCTTAATTCATAATAAAAGAATTGGCCTTTTTGGCCTTCTTGAACTTCTTGAAATCAAAATTAATAATAACAATGCTTTTAATATTGCTAATAACATGTTAGATGGCTGGTGTGTAACTACTAATGGTAGATTATATTGAGAAAGAAGAGTACGGATTCTGTGGCAGCCATGTTTATTTGATGTGCAAATTATGCAGTATGATGCCCAGTTTATTCGTACCAAAGTTAAGGTAAGTTAGAGTTCATTGCCCATATTGAGTTTTTATTTGGGGTATTTGCGCAAGCGATTTAATAAATACGAATTGTTTTGAAAATCTCAGTAGAATTGGGCCAAGTTTAAATGATCATATCTTGCACTTTACTTGGTCACTTTTTGTGTTCTTTATATTTTTGAAATCGTGAATGAGTCTTCTTTCACATGGTTTTTGAATCAACAACATTCATTGAGTACATTGTTCACAATCGAGCTTCAAAGACTGTCATGCATGGATGCTCCTCAGCTTTTCAGAAATGACCTGTCGACACTCAAGGCTGAATAACTCAACATTGGCTGGATATTTTTGCTTGATTCATTTTGGTTATGAAAACTAACTTCATTAGCTTTCATTTGAATCATGAGCATTTTTATTCCATCTGAGCTGGGAGATATGAATTTTCAAAGTTCATGCTGCTGCACAGGAAGTCTGATGAGGATTCACTCTTGACCTGTACTTACTCAAAGGCTTATAACTGAAGTTCCAGGAACTATTTTTGGATGATTCCAAATGGATTAGGGAGCTAACTAATATATCTTCCATTTGGATACTCATGGGTCTCCTAATTCTATCTGTGCAGAAAATGAGAGCATCCGCAAGATGCCCCTGTATTCTGGAATGCTGCTGAACAAAATGCAAGTGACCTGCTTGTACTCAAACCTCTGTATCTCGAATTCAAGACATCATTTGGGGTTGATTCTTTTTTGACATGAAAGCTAACATCTCTAGCTTTAATATGAGCTATTATGGTCATTCTAATTCATCCTAAGTCATGAGATATTCAAGCTGCAAGTAAGGCCAGAATCCTGAATGCTGTGCAAATAGTCTGTTTTGCATCTCTGTGCTTCGAAGGCATTCCTTTCTATTTCACATGGCTTGAATGGCACGTCCAAGGATATACATTGGTCCCTAATGATGCTAAGCATAAGAGCATCATATGCCAGCAAAAAGAAGACCTTTTTGAGAAGAGCAAAAGCAGATTACTTTTGAAGAGACACTATGAAAGTGACAGCTTGTCCTCTTCTTACCTTGTCTCCTCTTTTTCTGATTTCTGATTCAAGAAGCAGCTTTGGGCTACAAAAGAAGACAATGCAACAGCTCTTCTTATCTCAAGTAGTAACAAGTCAATCCCTTAATGCATTTTGTCCTCTTACTTTATTTAAAATCCACCCTTAGATTGGAGTAGTTAGAAATCAATGGTTAGATTGTTGTTTTCATTCTCTTAGGGTTTTATTTTGCTAACATTGTAATGCCTATATAAAGGCTTCATTTCCATTGTAAGAAGGCAGTTTATGAAATGAATTTTTAGAGGTTTTGAAACCCTTGTGTCCTTTGCTTTGTGCTTGGGCATTTATCATCTTTGCTTAGTGCGAGAGAACCTCCATTTGCTACGTGCTTTGGAGCGGAGTTGAGTCCATGCTTCGTGTTCTTGGGCGAAACTACTCATAGACTTAGACATGCTATGTGATCTAGTCTAAGTCATATCCATCTACCTCCCATTGTATTAAACCCACAAAATAAGCCCTCCAAAACAGCCCCTCAAATGAGAAGAACAACTACTCGTGTCGAGTTTAATTTGTTGTTGTTTTGTTGAGTCTTGGTTGCACTTGGTTGTGCAAAGCGGTTTCCGGGACCGTCCTATCCCTAGCCCGGGTTTAGGTGTCATTTAGCTTAGTTTTAGAGTCACTTGAGTCATGCTCGAGTGGTGGCTGTTCGGGAGTATTTCTTGGCACGAAATCAGCCCCTTTGGGTCTTGTTTCAGTGCAAATGGTATCAGAGCCCAGGCTCTTGCGTTTTCTTAACCCAAGACGGTCTTGGGCATTGGTGGTTCGTTGGTGGTCTAGGGTGTGACACCACAAGCCTGTGCGTTGCTTGGTTTGTGGGTGTTGGCTTTGATTCGAGCACTTGTGTGTGCTTGGATCGAGTTGGTTAACAAGGGGGTTCGGTCTTAGCTAATTGCTGGAATCGAATGAGCTCTTGTTGTTGTCCTCTTTAACATCTACACTACTTGTTCCATGGTTGTTTTGTTTTTGAAATCGTCTTTTGTAGTACCATGTTTTTAACCCCGAAAGTTTGAGGACAAACTTTTTTTAACAAAGGGAGTTTGCAGCGAAATAAATACGAATTGTTTTGAAAATCTCAGTAGAATTGGGCCAAGTTTAAATGATCATATCTTGCACTTTACTTGGTCACTTTTTGTGTTCTTTATATTTTTGAAATCTTGAATGAGTCTTCCTTCACATGGCTTTTGAATCAACAACATTCATTGAGTACATTGTTCACAATCGAGCTTCAAATACTGTCATGCATGGATGCTCCTCAGCTTTTCAGAAATGACCTGTCGACACTCAAGGCTGAATAACTCAACATTGGCTGGATATGTTTGCTTGATTCATTTTGTTTATGAAAGCTAACTTCATTAGCTTTCATTTGAATCATCATGAGCATTTTTATTCCATCTGAGCTGGGAGATATGAATTTTCAAAGTTCATGCTGCTGCACAGGAAGTCTGATGAGGATTCACTCTTGACCTGTACTTACTCAAAGGCTTATAACTGAAGTTCCACAAACTCTTTTTGGCTGATTCCAAATGGAAAAGGGAGCTAACTCATATATCTTCAATTTGGCTACTCATGGGTCTCCTAATTCTATCTGTGCAGAAACTGAGAGCATCTGCAAGATGCCCCTGTATTCTGGAATGCTG